>JAODAL010017476.1:60000-77621 GCA_025379985.1 Phyllomedusa bahiana
AAGATAAATACGGTGGATATGTAGATATAACTGAGAGAGTTCAAGAAGTGGGTAGGGCGTTGAGATTCGTTGAGAAAAGATAGAGAGAAATATGTAAGTGAGTAGAAATAGTAGTAGTTATTAAATGAAAGAACGAGGGTGATAAATGAGATAGAAAATATGATTAGAGAAACGAGAGAGAGTGGAAAGAGAGTAAAGAGAGTAAATAGATAGAAAGGGTAGAAGAAAGATAGTATAAACTTATATATAAATATTTAAATATATAGATAGTGTAGATAAATATATAAGTAGAGAGTAAAAGGATGATTATGTGAGAATATAAGAGGAGTATGAGAAATGGATATTAAAGATAGAGTAAAATAGAACTATTAAATATAAAGATAATGTGACGATAAAGATATATCGATATATAGAAATATATATGAATGTATTAATTTAGATAAATATATAAATACTATAAATAATCTACTTTATTAACTCTAAATTTAAATATTTTGATTGATTAGTTCATTATAAATATTTTATTCGTTGAATTTCTTATTTAAATATATAAATCATATATAAATATCTATAGAAATATATATGTAAATAGTAAATATATAGATAGATGAAATATACTATACAATATGAAATACTAGATATTTAGTAAATATATCTTTAAATATCTTAGTGTAGTGATAAATATATATATTATAAAGATATCTAATGATTAATTAAATATTTGATATATAATAGTAGTATAAATAGAGAGGGAAATCTTATAGTTATATGAGTATAGATAGAATATTATATAGATATATCTATATATATAATATATAAAATATTTGTATATATATTTCTCGAAATATATATATACTAAAAGAGATAGAGAGTGAATTATAGGTATATAATATCTTAAATAATATAACATAAATCCATAAATAAATAAATAAATCATAAATATAATAATATATATTCAAAGAGAGAGGAAAGAAGATGGAGAGGAGAGAGGAAAGATTACGAGTAGTGAGTGTAAAAGAGAGATGTAGAGAAGCGAGAGAGAGAAAGAGAGAGGTAAAGAGTAGAGAGAGAGAAAGATATAGAAGAAAGAGATGAGGAAAGAAGGAAATAGAAAGATAAGAAGTAAAAAAAAGATAAGAGAAAGAAAGGAAAGAGAGGGAAAAGAAGAGGGAAAGAAATAGAAAAGAAAGAGAAAGAGAAAATAGAAAGAAAAAGAGAAGAAAAAGTTATAAATAAAGATGAAATAAAAAGATAAATAAAGAGAAAGTAAAATTATAAATAAATATAAAGAAATATATAATCAATAAATAAAATGAAAGAAAGATATAAATAATAAATATAACTACAATAGATAAGATTGATAAATAAAATATAAATATACAATATAATATTTTTTTCTCTTTATAAAAGAAAATAAATAAAAGAGGAAGAGATATAAAGCAAGAAAAAATATAACTCAGAGTATAAAAATATAATATCAATAAAATATTAAGCAGGAAAGAAAAAAGAAAGAAAATGAGGGGAGAAGAGAGAAAGAACAAGAGAGAAGAAGGAAAAAGAGAAAGAAAGAGAGAAAGAAAGAGGAAATATGAAAGAGAAAGAAAGAGAGTAAAGAAAGAGAGAAAAGAGGAAGAGAAAAGAAAGAGCGGAACAAGAGAAGAATGAAAGAGGAAAGTAGATAAGGAAAGGATAGAGAAAGGAAAGAAAAAGAAGAGGAAGAAAGAAAGAAGAGGAAAGAAAGAGAGAAAGTAAAGAAAGGAGAAAGAAAAGAGAAAGAGAAGAGGAAAGGAAAGAGAAAGTGAAAGAGGATAAGAGGGAAAGAAAGAGGAAAAGAAAGAGTGAAAGAGAGAAAGTGAGAGAAAGAAAGAGAAAGAGAAAGAAAGAGGAAAGGAGAAAGAAAGGAAAGAGAATAGAGAAAAGAATAAGAGAGGATGTAAGAATGAGAAAGAGAAAGAAAGAGAAGAGAAAGAAAGAGAAAGAGGAAAAGAAAGAGGAAAAGAGGGAAAGAAAGAGGAGAAAGAGAAAGAGAAAGAAAAAAGGAGAGAAAGAAAGAGGAGAAAAGAAAGAGTGGGGGGGCAGGTGGGCGGTGAGAGAAAGAAAAGAGGAGTCAGTGGAGAGAGAAAGAAAGATGTTTTGACTTGGAAGGGAGGGCCATGAGAAAGTGGAAAGAAAGATGGGGAAGAAGAAAAAGAGAGAAAGAAAGAGAAAATATGAAAGAGAGAAAGAAAGAGAAAAGAGAGAAAAGAAAGAAAGAGGAAAAAGAGGAGAAAGAAAGAGAAAAAGAGAGAAAGAAAGAAAAGAAAAAGAAAAGAAAGAAAGAGAGAAAGAAAGAAAAGAAGAGAGAAAGAAAAGAAAAGAAGTCGGTGAGAGAAGGAAAGAAAGAGAGAGTGAAGAAAGGAAAGATAAGAGAGGAGGAAAGAGAACGAAAGAAAGAAATGAAAGAGGAAAGAGGAAAGGAAAGAAAGAAGACGAGAAATGTAAGAATGAGAGAGGGAAAGAAAGGGTAGAAGAAAGAGAGAGAGAGAAAGTAAGAAAGAAAGGAAAGGAAAGAGGAGAGAGTAAGAAAGAAAGAAAAAGGAAGAAAGAGAGAAAGAGGAAAGAAAAGAAAGAAAGAGAAGAAAGAAGATAAGGAAAGAGAGAGGAAAAAGAGAGAAAAAAATCCGTCAAAAGCATACAATACGGATCCAAAATTAGTATCAACTCCTGGTTTTTCGGATCCGCTTTACGGATGCAGTTTTCATTCCCTCAAAACAGATCCGTAAAAATAGGACCCAAAACGTCGTGTGATACAAGCACTTAAGACTGGAAAGTTATGCAAGGGGCCTTAGCCACTAACCATCTTATCACATATCCACAGCATAGGCGATACATGTCTAATCACTGGGGCTCCCACTACTAGGACGCCATTGATTGCTTAAATGGGGCCCCTAAAGTCCCACATTATACTTCGCTGCGTTCGCATAGCAAGGAAGTCTTAGAGAGGGAGCACTGGATGACCATGCATACCGCTGCTCTGTTCAAAGTCTATGGGAGCAACAAAGACACCAGAGTACAGTGCTTGGCTATCTCAATCTTTCTCACAGACTTTGAATGGGTCAGCGGGATAGGTGATAAATGTGATCACTGGGGGTTCCACCGCCAGGACCCTTACTTATCGCTACAAAGCCCCAGTGCATAAATATGATCAATTCGACTAGTGAAAGGGGTTGCACCACTGTAGACAGTTGTCACCTTTCCAAAAGATAGGAGATACATGTCTATTCCCCGGGGGTCCCACCACTGGGACCCTCACTGATTGCTAAAAATTGAAGGAATACTGAACCAGCATAGTTACCACAGCATCTTGCAGCGGCATGCTATTCCATCCGGTTTGCGTTTAGCTGGACCATCATTTATTTTTCAACAGGACAATGACCCCAAACACATCTCCAGGGTCTGTGTAAGGGTTATTTGGACCCAAGATAGGTAGAGTGATGTGGTGCTACGCCAGATGTCCTGCCTCCACAGTTACAGACTTGAACACAATCGAGATGGTTTGGGGTGAGGATGGACGCAGAGTGAAGGGCAAAAGGGGCCAAACAAGTGCTAAAGCATCCTGGGAACTCCTTTCAAGACTGTTGGAAAGACCATTTCAGGGGGATACCTCTTGAAGTCATCAGGTGTGCAAAGCAGAATCAAACAAAAGGTGGCCTATTGAAGAACCAAGAATATAAGCAATTTTTTTGTGTTTCAATTTTGGTTAGTATTATTTTCCCAAAAGGGTTTTTTCAGGTAAAGAGCCTTCAGTGTGAATCTACAAAAAAGCATGCAATAAATAAAGAAAACTTTTGGTGGGGGTTAAAATTTGGGGGGGGTTTTCAAAAATATAAAAAACCCCTTATAAAATTTAAAAAATACATAAATATATAAATTTAAAAATTTTAAATTCATTCAAACCCTTTTTAATTCCAAACAATATAATACACAAAATATAATAAAAAAAATACTTCAACACAAACCATTAAAAAAAACAATATAATAAAAAATATAAATAAAAAAATATATAAAAAAAAAAACAATTACATAACCCCCTATAAAACCAACCTTTACATAAACCAAATTACACCACACATTTTTACATAACACACACACATATAAACACCCATATACAACAAACACATATACACCCTTATTTTTCTTTGCCCGGGGTTTTATATTTTCTTTACGATACTTTAACTCTGACAAAGCTTAGGCAGGCTTCATAGCTTTTTAGCCTGTGTGAAAAAAATAGGTTAAGAGGGCCAGATCCTGCCACCTGCATGCGGCTGCCTTGTGTGACACTATAAACCACAAATTTAAGTTAATCTGAATGACAACTATTTTTTAGCCTTAAACACATTTCATGTTTCTTGCCAAGTTACTAACTTGTAATTTTCCCACTTTTCCATCCCAAAAGACAAGATTCTATGGAAGAAGATTTACAGCAATGGGGACCCCTATTAATGGTTTATAGGTGGGGAACACTCTGTCGGGGTCAAAACATCCAAAAAAAACTGTGCAGGGGAGGAGGTCCCACCATTGGTATCTAGAAAAAAATAGCCCTTCTCTCATTTTTCTTCATTAATCATTAATTTTCTGTGATTCCTCCTGTAAAATAAAAAAAAACCCCTGGGAAAAAAATTCAGTTGATGGTTAACCATAGTGGGCCATGAGGGAAAAAGCAAGTCCGCTTTTTTTTAGCACTGGATTGTAACAGGTTACTAGATTTTATCGTTGGCTATGTTCACCACGGGCTTAAAAATGGGGACGTATTTTCAAAGTTCCGTTATTTACGCGGAATTTTCGGATGGAATAGTCCAGTCATTTACGGTAAAATCATCAGTTCTCATTTAAAAAGGAAAATTTAAAATATGGATCCATCTCCTTTTCCCCTTGATCGGCGAAATCCCACCGCAGGGGGGAGATTAAGTGGGAATTGGTGGAATTTACTTGCGGCGGTATTGACGCGCCGATGGTTATAGGATAGGCTATGGGGCCGTCCCCCCGCTCAAACCCCCCGTCCAAATGGTGTAATTGCGGGGCGTAATTACACCCCACAAATAAGCCCAGTGACCCTAGCCTTACATTGACGGATGCAAATTAGTTAGTGTTTAGTTTTTTTCATCACAAAATAATTCAATGAAGCCGAAATTAACGGTCAAATATAATTGAATTGTTTTATCTTATATTTTGAGGAATCATCTCAATACAGACCGGCTCTTTAAAGGGGTTGTCTCTTTACAAGGATTCATCTTACCTCAGTCCTGTTTTCTTGGTTTCACTTTAAATTCAGAGGCGTGTTTACTGGCTTCTACTAGGCTGCAGTAGAAGCCAGGTTTCTGTAGCTATGCAAACCAGTGCTGGCACCCTTTACCCAGGAAGAGATTGAACTGGTCTGTAGCTATAGCGACCTGAGGAGCTGATGCAGCCCATACAAGAGGGGATATCTAGTAATAGGTAGGACACTGTTAATGACTATATTTACTATTTTGCCATAGGCAAACTTAAACTCTATCAGTTCTCTATCTATTAAACACTAAAAAGTTAAAATTTATTATATCCAAACTCTTAACCTCTATACACACTTTTTTTAAAAACCTGATCTATCCTATTTATTTAACCCTTTTTTGCTTCTGAAAGAGGGAATAACTCCCTTTTCTATCATCAAGTCTGGTGGAACCCCACCTATTAACAGGAGAGCCTTATATGTTTAGCAAAAGTACTAGCTTCAGTAAGGGATTCCCAAGAAACTACTTGGGCAGTCGTCCCTAATCTCAAAAGACACAGAACAAAATAAGGCCCCTTGTGACCCCCCGTCTGCAGCAGGGACACTTGTAGACAGAGGTGAGAGATCACAATTTAAAACGTCTTGCCTGACCTCGCCGACCTGATGACTTGATGATAGAAAGGGAGTTATTCCCTCTTTCAGAAGCAAAAAGGGTTAAATGATGAGGATAGAGATCAGGTTTTTTAAATAGTGTGTTATAGAGGTTAAGAGTTAGATATAATAAAAAATTTCGTTTTAGTGTTTAATAGATAGAGATATGATAGAGTTTAAGTTTGCTATGCAAAATAGTAAATTTTAGTGATTCAAAAAATCCACTCTTAGTTCTCTTGCGAGATTCCCAATTTTTTGGAGATTATGAGACACTGTTAATGGACACATATTACAAAGTGATTTGTTTTTGCAAGATCTTCAACATAAAAAGCAATCCTTCTAGCGAGACCAGGGCTGTGTAGTCGGCAAGCCGAAGCCCCGACTCCGACTTCTCAATTTCCCAAACCTCCGACTCCTGACTCCCTCATGCGTGGCAGATGTTTAAGTAATAACTTTACTGTAGTTACATTCAGGCTGTTCATCACCTTATAATACAATAATCAAGCTATTTAGACACTTACAAGCAAAAGGGGAACAATGTTTTGATCTTTTGCACACTTGTGGGTAGAGTTGAAGAAAAAGCTGTATTTGTATCCAAGACCAGTCTGCCCCAAACATTGGGAACGTGTAGAAGAGACCTGGATCATTTTTTTAAAATCAAGATATGCTTGAATCTGATTCCAGAGCCCAGAAGGATTAGGCAGTATGAAAACCAAGGTGGATTTCCAAATACTAACAAAAAAATTAAAATTTAACACTTTGTTTTTTTAGGAGAAAAACTTATAACTAACAGATGCTAAATACTTGCAGTAAAATTTTTGTATAGGATGGGTTTAGATGGACTTTTTAAAAAATAAAATTACGGTACCCTCATTACAAAGCGTAGTGGTTGATGAGATATGGAGCCTGAAAAGTCACAAGTTCAAAACATTGTTCCCAAATTTTTCTTGTCAGTGTAAAAATATATTTATTGGATTATGGACTTTAGAACCCCAAAAAAAATTGTAATTATGCAAAAACACTGCAGGAACATTTGTGAAGTCTCTGAATTTGTTCTGAGAAATGTTTTTTGCCCCCCATCAGATCCGCATAATTGACCTCACAAACTGATGTCCCTTTCCAGGATTTGAGAACGGCCTCTCTACACTAACTTGGGTTGGGGGCAAAACGATAACCACAGGGGCAAAAATTTTCTAAAAAATGTCAGGGTATAAAGGAATTGCCTCAGCCACAGTCAGTTTTGATGAATTTGGGTTGGAACTTCTCTATTTCTTTGAAAGCAGGTGAAAAAATTTTGCTGAAATCTGTTTTTCCATAGGAGCATAATCTTTTCCCCCGTGGCAGCGCTTTGCCTGCTCCATGTCATCAATTACACTCCTCCCGTGATGAGGCTGAAGATAATGGGAGCAGTAGCACAGGCCGGACCCAATTCCACTCTTGCTCTTTGCATCGAACTAACTGGATTTAAAATTATTATATATTTTGGGAGTCGGTCCATTTTATGACGACTCCGACTCCTGCAAAATAGCCACCGACTCCATGACTCCGACTCCACAGCCCTGAGTGAGACATCCCCTTTAAGGCTAGGTTCACATCTGCATCGGAGGGTTTGTATGCAGCCGTTGAGGTGGTGCCTGGTTACATGAAGGACATCAATGGCACCCGAGGGCCCTACTGACTACAAGGGTTTCTGTTGTGGTGTCAGTTGTATTAACAGAGAAAAATAACTTGGCATCCTAAGCGTCATCAATTTTTTTTTTAACATAGCCATAAAAGAGCTGGTTGGGGTAGGCCACCTCATGTACAGATCATACTCTTGGGGCCCCAGCAAAGTAAAAACTTATACCCACCTTCCTTCGGTCCCAGCGCCACGTCTCCATGGCCTTCTATTGACTTCCGAACTGTGATGTAAATTAGTGGCACGTGAGCGCTGCGTTTATAGGGGCGACGTCCCCGTTCGAAAGTGACAGCACGTCAGAAGACTGGGAGACGCGACGCTGGAAGCAGGGACTGAGGAAATGGAGTTTAAGTTTTTTTTTAGTTTTTTATTTTGTTTTACTGGTGCCCCAAGAGCTGTTAGCATAATTTTCTATACAAAGTGGACAGACCCCTTTAAAACTATTTTTTCTATTATATAATGTAACCCTTTGTTTCTTTAAAATAAGGCAAAATCAGAACAGAATATATGTATTTTTTTTTTACCTTTGCCTCCATGTTTGATGCTAATCAGGGAGATGGGAATACCCCTTTTTTATACTGGAACTGAATGAAATACAAGCAGTATTCCCACCAAGTTACTTCCACCCTGCTGTAGGAAACAGATGTGGCCGAGCTTTCTCTCTGTTTGCTTATGTAGGCGTCTCGAGCTCAGCCGAGTGCATCTCCATAGACCAGGCAGGGAGGGCAGAGGCGATTGTGATGGGCTCTTCTCATCATCATTATTTTATTACTATTTATTTTAGAGCGCCATTGATTCCAGGGCGCTGTACATTGAGGGGGAGTTACATACATAACAAATGTTGACGATAAATGACTAACAACTGGCCACAAAGGCTTACAATCTACAAGGAAGGAGGGGAGAGACAGAAGGTGAGGGGCAGACATGTTTGTGGGCCGGTGTACTGGTGGTGGGGTTATTATAGGTTATAGACAATCCTGAATAGATGTGTTGTCAGGTTACTTTTGAATCTGGTAAAAGTTGGGGAGAGTCTGATGTTTTGAGGTAATGAGTTCCAGAGTGTGGGTGAAGCACGGGAGAAGTCTTGGAGACGGTTATGTGAGGAGCGGAGATTGCGTGAGGGGAGATATCTGGAGATTAGAGCAGAGATGTATGGAGGGGAGAGGTTATGGAGAGCTTTGTAGGTCATGGTTAGTAACCGGAGCTGAATTTGCTGAGCAATGGGTAGTCAATGAGGAGATTAGTGGAGGAGAGAGGTGAATCAGACGGGCAGCAGAGTTAAGGGTGGTTAGGAATAGCAGAGCTGATCTACCAATCGCTACTGTAGAACCAGCCACAGCCTCTCACCTCTCCTCCAACTCTCTCCTTGACCCACTCCAAACTGGCTTCCGACTCCACCACTCCAAGACTTCTCCCGTGCTTCCCCCATTCTCTGGAACTCACTGTCCCAACACATCAGATTCCACTCTCACTAGCATCAAAAGGAACCCGAAAACCTATCTCTTCAGGATTGCCTATAACCTACAATAGCCCCGCCGCCCCTGCACCACCTGAAAAACGACTGCCCCTCACCTCCCGTCTCTTTCCTCCTTTCTTGTAGATTATAATCTTTTGTGGGCAGGGTCCCCTCTCCCTCTGGACCAGTTGTTGCTCATTTGTCGTTGTACTTTGATATATTTTATGCATGTAACCCCCCCCTCCGAATGTACAGCGCCCTAGAACTAAAGGCGCTTTAAAATAAGTAATAAATGGCTATCACCTGAACAGGTAAAGTAAACAGTACACATACTTGGCATTGATGGGTGCGTAATAACCTCTATATTGTATCATATCTGAAAGGAGTGCGGCCCCTCAGCTCACACGGTTGTCCTATGTGTGTCCTATTTACCTGGAGGCCCCAGATCTAGGCATAGCTGCAGAGGACCCTTCTACTTTAGTAAATGCTTGTGTAATCCTCCAACAGATCCGAATTATCTAATCATCTAAAATGTTACTTTTAATAGAATCCTTTAAAATGATTTTTTATTTATACATGTATACATGAGTAGTTCCTGAACATCAAACTTAGAATGTAACACAATACTAGGTGAGTCTAACATAGTCAACCTGAGGCTCACCTTTGCTGCTTTGAATATGCACACCTGATCTCCTCCCATTAGGCTAGGTTCACACGGCTTAACTGCGGGATGTAATTACGTCCCGCAGTTACGCCGTGTGGCCGGGAGCCGGCACTTCGCCGGCCCATAGACAATCACTGCTAGTGGCGCGTATACGCCGCTAGAAAGTGACATGTCAATTATCTCCCCGCCCGGCGGCTTCGCTGGGCCGGGAGAGGAGACATAATCCATAGTTCTCTATGAGAACTGTGAATTACCGTAGTTACTGGGACGGATTCAGCCCGTAATTGGCGCACTTTGGCGTGTAATTACGGACCGAACTACGTCCCGCAGATGGCCGTGTGAACATGGCCTTACAGTCTGATCATTCCTCGCTGCACGGATCTCATCAATCCCCCACCTCAGGATTCAACAAATGCAGTAATAATCCAGCAATAGGAAAACCACAGACTATCTTTATTTGTTCCTCAGTACAGAGGGTAAAAAAAAAACAACGTATTTTTTCGTCCGAAACGCATCAGCTACGTTAAATGGAATGTGTCATCAAAAAAAAGAGTCATTGTTTAATTCACATTTTTATGTTTAACACATAATTTAGGAATTTTTGATTGGTTTTTTTTTTTTTTTACATTTTTCATATCACTTTCAGTATTTTTTAATAATTCTTAAAGGGAATCTGTCGCCAATTTTTTTTTTTTTTCTTTTTAAAAATCAAGCCCCTGACCCATTTTGTTTTCCTCTGTCGTTTTTTTTTTCCGGATTGTAGATTTTCTCAATTTGGCCGTCTACTTATGATTGTGGGGAAGACATTCTTGCTTGCCTGCTGTTAAAGCAGTCAGAGAGATACTTTACAGCAGCTTCATGCACATAGGATTTTTTAAGACAGTTTTCTGTCCCATTTGACTTGTATTAGGAGTTTTCACTGTGAAGGGGGGGGAGAGGGGGAGCTGTGACATTCCTCTAGTGGGGACTGGTGGGTTCTGTGTTATCTGTACAAAAATGGTGTCTCCTTTCGTTTGACCCTCTTTGTGCTGATAATGAGCAGACACTGCTGAAAAGCTCTCTAAACAGAGCAGGAAGTGTCAGACGATTATTAGGCTTAGTGGCCAAAGTGAAAACTACAGGACTTAAGAATTATTAAAAAAAATTTTTGGGAAAATGATTTTGGAAAAAAAAAAACCCATAACCCAAAAAAATTTTACAAAATGTTTTTAACATAAAAATGTGAATTAAACAATGAGTCATTTTTTGATGACACATTCCCTTTAAGTCCTGCAGTTTTCACTTTGGCCACTAGGCCTCGCTTGCACTGCTTTAAAGGGGTTTTGCCAGGACGTGCCTTATCTGCTAAGAACCAAATGTAAACAAGCCACGATGAGAGAGAGGGGAGAAGAGAGGAGAGAGAGGGAGGGGGAGGGGGAGAGGGAGGGGGGAGAGAGAGGGAGGGGGAGAGAGAGGGAGGGGGAGAGAGCGAGAAAGGGAGGGGGGAGAGAGAGAGAAAGGGAGGGAGAGAGAGGGAGGGAGGGGGGGAGAGAAAGGGAGGGGGAGAGAGAGAAAGGGAGGGGGAGAGAAAAGGGGGGTGGGGGAAGGAGAAAGGGAGAGGGAGGTGAGAAAGGGGAGGGGGGAAGAGAGGGGAGGGGGGGGAGAGAGAAAGGGAGGGGGGAGAGGAAGGGAGGGGGAGAGGGGGAGAGGGGGGGGGGAGAGAAGAAGGGAGGGAGAGAGGAAAGGGAGGGGGAGAGAGAAAGGGAGGGGGAGAGGAAGGGAGGGGGGGGAAAGGGAGGGGGAGAGAGAAAGGGAGGGGGAGAGAGAAAGGGAGGGGGAGAGAGAAAGGGAGGGGGAGAGAGAAAGGGAGGGGGAGAGAGAAAGGGAGGGGGAGAGAGAAAGGGAGGGGGAGAGAGAACGGGAGGGGGAGAGAGAAAGGGAGGGGGAGAGAGAAAGGGGGGGGAGAGAGAAAGGGAGGGGGGGAGAGAAAGGGAGGGGGAGAAGGGAAAAAGGGAGGGGAGAGAGAAAGGGAGGGGGAGGAGAGAAAGGAAGGGGGGAAGAGAGAAAGGGAACGAACGGGGGGGGAGAGAGAAAGGGAGGGGGGAGAGAGAAAGGGAGGGGGAGAGAGAAAGGGAGGGGGAGAGAGAGAGAAAGGGAGGGGGAGAGAAGAAAGGGAGGGGGAGAGAGAGGGAGGGAGGAAGAGAGAGAGAGAAAGGGAGGGGGAGAGAGAGAAAGGGAGGGGGAGAGAGAAAGGGAGGGGGAGAGAGAAAGGGAGGGGGAGAGAGAAAGGGAGGGGGAGAGAGAAGGGGAGGGGGAGAGAGCAGGGGAGGGGGGGAGAGGAAAGGGAGGGGGAGAGGAAAGGGAGGGGGAGAGAGGAAAGGGGGGGGGGAGGAGAGAGAAAGGGGAGGGAGGGAGAGAGAGGGAGGGGGAGAGAGAAAGGGAGGGGGATGGAGAAAGGGAGGGGGAGAGAGAAAAGGGGGAAAAGGGGAAAGAGAGAGAAAGGGGGGGAGAGAGAAAAGGGGGGAAAGAGAGAGAGAAAGAGGGAGAGACACAGCCAGAGCACAGAGCCATGGCAAAAGGGGGATCGTTTGTAAAATGCGCACTCAAAAAATTTCAAACTACAACTAGTGGATTCTGTATACAAAAGAAAACTTATTTTACCCGGTCCCTTGAAAAGCTTCTTCATTGTTCCCTGGTTCATCAGATAAGAAGTGTTTCCGGCCAGCAGTTTTCTTGTCAGGTCGTATCTAATTTAGAAGCTTTAAAGTAAAACTAAGGGCGGGTTTAAGGCAGCCTGTAGCTCTCTCAGGTGCAATTTTTGTAATCACATATATTTAGAAAAAGGGGTTAAATAACCTATTTTGGGGGGATCCCACGTCAAATTTCCCATCATGGCAAAACCCTTTTAACAACATTTAGAGACATACTTTAAGGCAGCTTCATGCACATAGGAGTTTTTAAATGGGGTTGTCTCGCTACAGAGAATAGCTTTCAAAATGTAGGGAACACTAAATGAAGACATTTTCCAAATATATTGCTTTGTTCATCTTTTTTTTTTGTTATGGAGCTACAAATGATTTTATCACCTTCTGTGTTCTCTCTGGTTTCCCAAGTGACCGACCTGTGTACTCCTACTCCCCTGCTGTTTGTTCTATCTGATAGCAGGGAGTGAAGTCATCACACAGGTCAGCACTGAGAGAAGCTTGTGTGTTTATCTGATCTTTCAGAAAAAGACAGTAATTACTCTACTGTTTTTCATTTAGTAAGAAGCTTCTCCGGACCTCAGAGAAGGTAATTTAGCTAATCTAGACTGATAAACAGAGAAGTCTGAATACATGGAGCTTATATGCTAATTACAGACAGCTTGACCAGGAAGTGACAGAGCAAAGCAGCATTATTTCATTCATGCATCCTATGAAACTTTCAGAAGAGACAACCCCTTTAAGACTGACTCAGTCCCATTGACTTCTATAGGAGAGTTTTCAAGGCATGCTAGGAAGAAGTCAGTGTGCAGGGAGGAGGAGAGGGGGAGCTGTGACATCTCCTATTGTGACTGGTGGATCCTGTGTTACCTATACACATTGGTGTCTCTTTTCAGTGTGACCCTGCTTGTGCTGATAATGAGAACAGGAAGTGTCAGACTATTATGAGGCCTAGTGGTCAAAGTGAAAACTGCAGGACTTAAGAATTATTAAAAAATATTGAAAGTGATATGGAAAATAAAATAAAAAAATAACCAAAAATATGTTAAACATAAAAACGTGAGTTAATCCATAAGTCATTTTTTGATGACACATTCCCTTTAAGCCGTTGTGCCTTTTTTACCCTCTGTACCGAAAAACAAATAAGATCGTCTGTGGTTTTCCTATTGTTGGATCACTGCTGGATTATTACCGTGTTTGTTGAATTTGGAGTCTAAAATACCTTACTGTCCCTCAAAAAGACGCAAACCTCTACTGGCCCTGAGCACAGACCCCGCCCCAAAAAGGGCGACCTCGCAAACTCTCCTCTATTAAACCCTATATCTGGCACCTCTTTTTCTTCTTATTATTATTAGCTAATACTATATGTGGGGTTAAAAATAGAGACACCTATATTTGGGAAATTGAGTAATTCTATTACTTGCAGACTCTGTGGGTCCTCCGTTATTCCCAGGGCTGTGGAGTCGGAGTCATGGAGTCGGAGCCTATTTTGCAGGAGTCTGAGGCGTCATAAAATGGAGCAACTCCGACTCCCAAAATATATAATTAGTTGGTCCAGTTAGTTCGATGCAAAGAGCAAGAAGGAATTGGGTCCGGCAGTGCTACTGCTCCCATATCCTCAGGGCCCCATCACATGAGGAGTGTGTAAAATGATGAAAATGGAGCAGGCAAAGGCTGCCCAGGGGAAAGATTCTGCTCCCAAAGGCGAAACAGATTTCAGCAAAAATTTTTCACCTGCTTTCAAAGTAAAAGGCCAACCTTTTACAAAAGGGATGGGGGCTGAGGCAATTCCTTTATACCTGAATTTTTGAGATGTTGCCCCTGCGGTCACAGCTTTCCCCCCACCCAAGTTTTGTAGAGAGGCCGCTCTGCTGGAAAATAATGAGATCGATGTGAGGTCATATGCAGGATTTGTTGGGGTGATACTATTTCTCAGAAAAAAATTCGGGAGATCCCAAATGTTCCTGCGTGTTTTGATTTTTTTGTTTTTTCTAAAGTCAATCCAATAAATATATTTTACACCGAAAAGAAAAATGGTAAAAAATGGTTTAAAAACTTGTGCTTTCAGGTCCATATTCCCCATCCATTTCAGCTTTGCACTGAGGCTACTGTAATTTTTATATACAGTCTCTTACCGATTTTACATAAATGTGACTTGCAAGTTTTTAGATCTTTTATTTTCTGCGATTCTTTCCTGAACTGCAATTGTTACTGTTTTTCTCCTAAAAATCAAAAGATAATTTTTATTATTTTGTTAGTTTTTTGGGAAAATCCACCTTTGGTTTTTAAATATTGCCTGCCCTTCTGGGCTCGGATCAGATTAAGCATGTCTTGACCAAAAATCTGATCCCGGTTCTTTACAAATTCCCAATGTTGGTGCGACTGGACTTGGATACAAATACAGCTTTTTTTTCAACTGTCCCCCACAATTTTTCAAAAGATCAAAACTTTGTTCCCCTTTTGCTTTCAGTGTTGTTTCCCAAAATTTAGCTTGATTATTGTTTTTTTTTAAAAAGGTGATAAAACAGCCTGATTTACCTTTTTTTCTACAGTAAAATTTTCACTTAAACTGCACCGTGTTTGAGGGAGCGGGAGTTTGGGGGGAAATTGAGGAGTGGGGCTTTGGGCTTTGGGGCTCCCCCAAGCCCCGTTAAAAAAGTAGAGGCCTATTTTTGGGAAATATTTTCCTCAAACAGCAGCATTTTGGAGCGTTTACTTCCCCTCTGTGTTCCCCCCGTTATTTCTCCCGGAAAAAAGTATAATAAAAATTGACACCCAGGTCAATTCTCTTGTCAATAAGGCGTCTCCCTATAGAGTCAGTAATGAGGGATAGGGAAAGTGACAAGGACTAGTGAAAGGGACAATCTGATTACTGATCAGACAATGTAGTGTGAACTGTCCCCTGCAGTGACAAGCAGATAAGCCATTGTCCATACAGTCTGGTCCCCTGGCTATCCAGCCTCCTTCAAGATTACATCAACCATAGACGCGCCACGAAGGAAGCATTGACCCCGGGTTACCTGATCGTATTGGGGCGTCTGGGAGGGAGGGGACGTTTTTGGGTTGGTATTCAGGGGGCTTCACCCCCGGGGGGGCCCGGGACGTTACCACGGAGAGCTCAGTGGCCAAAAACCCCAAGGGAAAAAAAGGGGGGCGTGTGAAGAGAAGGAAAGAGCCCGCTCCGTCCTGTGCCTTCATCATCACTCACACACCGGCTGAGCACACACCGGAAACGTCAGCAAGCTCCACCGGAAATGCACCCTTGGTAACATAAGAAACCGGAAGCCTCAGTCCGCCATCTTATATATGGGCAAAACAAATAAATGCAACTTCGGGGCTATACCAAATTTTTCAATTTAATTCGTTATTCCCCTTTTACATCGCGCCTACGTCCCTGCGCGATTCCTAAATACCCCAAAACCAAAAAAAAATTTAATTTCTCCAAGAGAGTAGTTTTGGGAAAATTTCTAAAAAGCTGCTGGGCATGCGCTCTAAATAAAACACACCCTTTTCGCTATTGCGCATGCGCATAAAGTTACCCCTAGAGCCAGACGAGTAGTGGCGCATGCGCTGTTGCAATTACTATCTTGTTGACCAGGATGGGACGCATGCGTAGTGTGGAAATCTACCGGAAGTTTTTCGTCACGTTTGGTTGTCGTGGGTTTCCTTTTGGTGATCTGTTGTCGGGGGTTTTCGGGGTCTTCACGGGTGTGAGCGCTCCGAGTCGGCGCGTTTTTAGGTCTTGTACGCGGAGAGGAGTCGCTCGGTGACCAAGGTAAGACTTGTATATCTCCACCAGGTATATGTGTGATTACCTGCGTCTAGGGCCTGTGCCAGGGACGGCTTGTCTGGTAGGCCCCGCTCTTGTCAGGGTGTGAGATTGCGTTGCAGAGCAGCTGTAGGAGGATAGGAGATTACAGCCGGATAAGCTTCCACAGGGGGTTGTGCGGGATCAGGGAGCTGGGGCCTTTCCACCCCGAAGCTGCGCAGCGCGCTCCTCCCGTTGTGGAGCGGCCCCTATCCCCGGGCCAGGGGTGCAGTACCTGGCCCGTCCCGCGGACAAGTGTGGCGCTAAAATTTTTTAGGGGCCCGGAGGGCTTTTTTTGGTAATCCTCAGAAAATCCTCCAAACATGGAGATTTCCTGCTTCTAGGTCTCCATATATTGTAGTAAAGATGCAGTCACTGTGGAGTGTGGAGAAAACTGCCGCTCCCAGAGAAGAGCTGCACAAACCCAGGAGCCCACAGCCTCCACTTGTTGTCCTTGGGCAGATGTGCACAGCACCCCGTGAGCCTCACTTCTCTATGTGATCAGATCACCCACAGGTGACCTGGATTCTGAGCCCTTCCTGTGATCAGATCATGTATCACTGTACAGGGGGTCAGCGGGCACAGCACCTCCCTTTAAAGCAGGGGTGCCCAACACCGCGGCCCCCGCCAGCGGGACACAGCCAGTCTTTGTGTGGCTCCTCATACTTCACAGCTATTTCTCTTTTGTTGTGTTCCAGTGCTGGCGTTATACTGCGTCCACACGGTGTATAGCGGTGCGTACTTGTGCACGCTGCAATATGCTGCTGTAAGTATGTGCCGGCCAGCACAGCGGCCCGGGCTCCTGTTCAGCTTAGTATTCCCCTGTACTTTGTGCCAAAGGAAAACTCAGACTTAACATCACATTCAGTGAGTGCAATAACTTACTGTATTTAGAGGGGGCGTATTGCAGCACAATTATACGGCGAAATACACCGGGTGAACATATCCTTAAAGGGGCGCTGTTATGGCTGTTCTTTTGCAGCAGGTGCTGTGGTGGTGGAGACTGTATGACTGACCCTATAGCACTGTATATACTATTTTAGGGAACCTAAATGAGCAATCCAGTAAAAACGGTTTCTGTATTATCTCTGGATTTCTTCCTCAAAGGAGCATTTTTTTGACACCATCAGATCCACAAGGAGGCCATATAGATGTGTGTTGTTCTCTCTACTACTCGGAGAGCAAAAAGAACTCCCTGAAATAAAATACAACTTTAATTTAAATTCTCTAAAAACTATTCCACCCCTCAGTGATAATCCCTCAATATAAATGCCAGATTGGACACACATCTAGGGAACCAGCTGGGTCTAAAACATTATATATTGGAAAGATGTGTTGGGTGTATGTATTGTATATAAATTTTTTTTATTATATATTTATATATTATTATAAAACTAAGGGGGAGTCCCGTGTTGAAAAAAGGAAGGGACTTGGTTTT
>JAODAL010017477.1:0-45000 GCA_025379985.1 Phyllomedusa bahiana
TTTTGAAATTTTAAAAAATTTTTTTCTCATTTGCACTCCACACCAGGTAATATCCATGCAATGCCCACCAATGGGAGGGCTTTGCATAAGCCCTGCTTGTTGGGAGGTTTGCTTTTTAGGATTTTTCCACCAAAATTAAGTAGGTTTGTGGCAGCAGGTAATATGGCAGGTATACACGAGAAAACATATTTAATGAACAAAGCAAGCAAACAGCACAAAAATCACAGCAATCCATGTTGTGCAACAAAAAGGTTAAAAAAAACCCACCAACCATGTGAAAAAGGGTCATACCCAAGTCTAATAATAAAGGGGGTCTTGCTGATAGTCAAGGACATAATACAGATGTTTGATTTTGAACTTTTTACAATTTGGCAAAACTTGAGTCTGCCCCATTGAGGGGGTTGTATCATGTACACCTGTGCACCCCCTAATAACTTAAAAAACGTACACAACATTTAAAAAATCCCCCAAAATAGCTGATTTATGCTGCTCACGTGTATTAGCTCAAATAAACATGTAGTTAAAGGGGTTTCAACTCTTCCTGATACAGCAAAAGAAAATTCACAAAAGAAACTGAACCTCTTTGCTGGAAATCTGGAGCTTTTCATTAAAAAAAAAAAAATAAAGCCCCAACACCAATTAGTACCAAATCCATGAGGAAAAAGGCACATGGCAGTATAGAACAGGGCCATATGGGCATTGTATTTACGGACCCCGGGCCCCCTTTTCCAAAAATGGGGTGTACTTTAAAATAAATTAAAAAGTGTCCTCTAATCTGAGAACAAACCCCTTTTCTGGCCCCAAAGGAGTGAAAAAAATTTGCCCCTTTTTATAAAGAGACGGGTTTTTTTTTTTTGTGTTAGTTTGCAAGTTAGATGAAATAAATATGACCAAAACCTTATCTTACCAGCCCCGTCTCCAGCATCACATTACTCTTCATAAATCTATAGTCATTACCCACAATGTCACCAGGGTAAAGATACAATTCATTGTGCAGCTGTTTGATATATAACTGGCCCATTAACAGAATACTGTATGTGCTGACCTTGGGTCTAAGGTTTACAGCCATATTAGCTTGTTCAGTGCATCTAGCAGATTGGCAGAATGGAATTCCTATAGAGTCTATTAGATTGTAGAATTTTATTTCTTATGTTGTAAAATGAATAATACAGAGCCGCTGCCACGTCTTTCTTGTTATTTATAGGTCGTTTTGAACCCAAAATTTGAAGTAGCAAATCGATTTTGAAACAATTAATGAGGTGGGGAATATGAGGCCTCGTATTGGGCATAGCTGTCACACAGGTAAAGATGCTTTTCAACCTAGGCAATTCTTTTAACCTGGGATAGTGACATACATAAAGGAAACCAAAATGTCAAAAAAGCGACGACAGCCATAGTAAAAGCAGGAAAAAGTTTTTTTTTCCCTGTGAGTAAAAAAAACCCATTTTTTTTACCACTGGAATAAAAGGTGTTCCTGCTTTTATGATGATGCTGTTGTCCACATTTTGCAATTTTGGTTTACATTGGTGGTGAGAAGAAGGCTTACACACCCTCTGGACGTACTTTGCACCGATTAAGGACCTTTTGGCCCATTGTGGATTTATGGTGCTGTTCCCATTCGTTGGACTTGGATACATAAAGGAAAGGATGCACCACAGCAAACCAAAAAATTGAGGCCCCTTTCTTGACCTCCTTGACACTACCACACTCTTTATTGATTTAAACCAGAAAATCTTGGTGCCTTTTACCCCATTTCCTCGATTTTAAATATGCTTCATATGTAGACCATATCCCTGTTAAGGTTCTCATTACCCATAAAAATGGGTTCCTCTGGAGGCCTTAAGGTTCTTGTAAGAACTAATTCTATAGATATTGTCCTAGGACTGGGGCGAAAACTCAGTTTCAAGCCCTCCACCACAGAGTATTTCATACAGATCCTTTCATGTTGAAGGAGTTTGTGGTTTAGTGGCCCACTCAGCAGCTTGCCTTGCCAATCACTATGCAAAATGTGTGTAACAATGGCCTACTGAAGATGTTCATCTACTGGGTCATTAAAATATTTGGTTCAGATCTAAACCTGGGAGAGGAGTCTAAGGAATTGGGACTTCCTCATTCTTAACACTCGTAAAAGGGATTTGGATTTTCTAAGCGGTTTCTCTGGGTCACTAGCCCACGAGGCGTCTGTATTAGTTGATGCCATAAATAAAAAAAAATGGGCAGCTGGGATACTAAGGCATCGCATAGTGTGAGCGATTATTTATCGGACAATGTTTGAAATCGGCACTGGTATATACGGTTGATTCGGATTTTTTAATCAGTGATATTTTAGGGTTATAAATCTGTGCATAATCTATTAATATCGCGGCCATTTTCGGGCTTGCCTGTCATTTGGCGGCCAGGCCAACATGAGCTTAAGAATAGGCAGGGGTGATCTGTGTGTGCGATGCTCATGACTGGGATGGTGTGATGGTTGCGATTGCTAGAAAATTCACATGACCTCGTGTTTACATAGAACTGCCCTTCTGTTCATGTGCAGTGTGTGGTCAGTATCTCAAAGCCAGTAGGACGTGCGCTCTGCCTCTGTGCAAAACAGACTCAGCTGAAAATTATTCTATTTGTTCACAGAGACAGCTTCTACTTTTAGCTGTGATCCTTAGACTTAGGAGACAGAGATTTGCAGATTTTAGGTAGTTAGGCTGAGAATTTTAAAGGAGATCTACCGCTGTAAAGTCACGGGGGGAGGGGGTGGGGGCGACGGCTGGCGAACACTGAAAGACTCTATAAAGGATAATGGGATATAGTTCACCAGACTTAGTTGTAGGACATTGCACTGCAATAGCTTTATTATAGCAGTTTTCTGTTGAAATATTTCCTGGTATTGGGCAGCTGAACTTATTTTAGGATACAGATCTTTTCTAGTAAATGCAGGTCTATTTGTTAGGTGGCAAAACTCCACTTTTATTATTTCTGTATATATTTCAGATAGGTGTTTTTTCACTTTTGGGCCCAGTCCAGCTTTGTTGATAGAGGTACCTTGCAGCTAAATGTGATATCCAGCAATTTTGTAGTTCACCACTGGAGAATTGTTAGGTGCCAATAAAAAAATACATTTTATTTCCGTAGACATGTCAGTTTACTGATGTTTTTTTTCCACACTTTTGGACCAGTCCAGGGCTTTCGTGATAGAGGCACCTTTGGCACTTAAATATCAATAAAGCAATTTTTGTTTTGATTTGGGGATTTGAAATAGCTGGTGATTTGCGACTTCTAATAAGGAGACGTTCCAAAAACTCTTCCATACCCTCTCAAATTTTAACTTTTGAACATGGAGCGAAATGGCAGTTGGTTAAAGCGAGCAAAGAAGGGGGTAGGGACTGGATGTAGAGGTACGAGAGAAGGTGCTCCTTCCAGTGCTGCGAAACATGCAAGCCGTGGACCGTCAGGCCTGTCATCGCTGGGTCAGGGCCCTGTGAATCTCGTTAACGAACAGCGTCGCCACTATGTTCTTCAGTGGTTAATGCACCTGCATTCCAGGCAGTCTTACCTCTCGTCCTCCCAATCACGCCACAAAAATGTTTCATCGCATCCGTCCAACATGAGCGAAGGCAGCCCAAATGTCAACTCGTGATACCCACCACTGTGGATAAATCCATTTCTGAAATGACCTCTTTGATGGACAAAAATGCGGTTGGAGTCAGAAGGCATGTTAAATGGACCAGAGGCCAAAGAGGGATGATTTTCTCTTGCTTCTGACGCCGGGCCAGTTACTGATGCCATCAGAGGAGGAGAAGGAAGCCGGGTCAATCGGCAAAAAATTCCCGGAGCGGTCGGGCAATGACTTGCAGTCCCTCTTGCTTGTAGGCCCGCAGTCCTGGATGCAGAATGTCAGGACGACGAAGTCAACCTGTGGTGATTGATGATGATGGACTGACATTGCGGATCCAACGTGGTTCTTTCAGCAGAATATGATTGCGAGGCTTCATTCACTGGCGGAGGAGGAAGGGGACTATGGCGGGGTTGTGTGTACTGTACGGGTCCCGCCTCAAAATAGGGATGAGGGCGGGTGCAGGATAAAAAAAAAAAAAAAAGAAGTCGCTGATATGATTCCGCCAGCCCCGGTAGCGGAAAACCCCACTCCTCGCATATCAGCCGTCAAAAAGCGTCCAGGGGTCCTTTCAAAAGCCTGGGCCTTCATAATGAGAAGCCTCTGATTCACCAGCGATGTCATATGCCGCCTTTGCCGTAAACGCGTAAGAGAGTAGAGGCAAGAATCTTAGGGTGTTTTTTAAACCACTCCAACATGTCTAGTACTTTGCCAGCAGAATACATGAGTTGATGGAGGCAATACTTGGCCAAAAAAGGGCCAGACCGAACGCGGGGCCTCAACCACTGTCTCACCATCTGTTCCGCCGCCTCCTCCTCGCCACCACCAAGCGTTCCCTCATTGTCTGCCCATGTCTTCGAGTCTTGATCAGGGATCAAGCTCCGCTTCAGCTCCCCGTCGCACGAGTTACCACCAGCACCTCAGAGACCCATCCTGACCACTTCTTCCTTCGCCTATGTTTGGACCTGCCGCTGTACAAGCCAGGCAAGTCTAGCAGCCAGCCTTCTGTCTTCCAGGTTTAGGTGCAGAGAACACTTTAACCAACCTATTCACATAGACAAAAGCCTGAATGTCGTCATTGCCGGCTTTTGGCCTTGGAAATGTCTGCCTTTCCGTCTGGTGGACACAGAATGGGGTTCGCACGTCATGGCCTTGCCTGCCCCCCAAATACCAGTTGCCGAGCAGGCATTTTTTGCCAGAAAAACCATCCCCTGCCCTGGCAGCCAGTGTCATCTAAAATTTCAAGCGCGTGTTGCATCTGTGGAGACAACGGCGGAAAAGTCCATCTGACCACCGATACATGGACTAGTAACGCACGGCAAGGCGCATCTTATCTCTGTGCCAGTTACTGGCGGGTGAGCTGGTGGTGTCTTGGTGGTGATGGTGGTCTCAGGCTTGGCGCCTCGCTCTTCAAAACCGGCAGGGATCTGTGCAGGGCTCTTTCCCCCAAGGTCCTCTACGGTGGCTTCACGTGCCCAGAGATACAGGCTGTGTTGAATTTAATCTGTCTTGGAGACCGTCAAACTCACAGGTCGGGCTGTGGACGGCTCTCCGCAACAGAGAACCGGAGCGGCTGGCTTGGTGACAAGAACCTTATTGTTGCCTGGCATGGTGGTGTGCGTATAACGGGCGAGCGAAATCTGCTGGCCGTCCTTAAGATCGGTAAGGCTGGAGCTACAATCCCTTGCGTGGCACATTGTCATAGAACCTTGTCGTCCAGAAATTTCTAAAGTGCTACACGGTCTGGTATTGCCTTGTGAGAAGGCTCGAGGTCCTGAGTTCATCTTCTCGCCTGTTCGCACCCTATCTTCGTCCGCCTGGCAGCGTTGCAGCGTCAGCTCAGGCCACCGTTTCAACCGTTCAGTGTTGACGTGGCATACGACGCTGAACATTCCACCCTCACTTGATCCAGCGATTTTGTGGCAGCAGCGCATCGCCATTACGCAGTACGATTGTGACACATGGGCATGGAAGCTGCGGTGCGGACCTCGGGGTGTTGAGCACAGAGGAGTGGTGGCAGAGATGCGTGAAGAGCTCTGCACCATCCTTGCAGTTTTGAAGAAGCACCAAAATGTTCAGTGCGGACGATTCCTTTTCAGCTTGACATTGTGGTGATCTTAGTTTCTGGAAACACGATTCGTTGGGGACATCTGAAACTTCAGGTCCCGCCAGCGACGGAGGATGGAGACGGACACAGATGCGGACACGGAGCCTTTCTCTCGTCGAATCACAAGGCCTGGACGTTTCTCAATTTTTTCGGTCTTCATTAGGCAGTAGTTCGGGGTCCTGGGCTAGTGCAGGCCGGTGCGCTCAGCTCTCAGGGTGCTTTCATCTAGGCAAAATCTTGGCTGTGTTGAAGCTGTGCCGGAGGAAAGCGGAGGAGGAGGAGGTGAGGAGGTATTCCTATGAAACCGATGTTACGACGTCCCTGCCTTGGGAAAAGAGGTTGGCGCGAAATTTAGGCAGAGGAGGAAAGATGAGGAAGATCAGTTTGCTAGTGACCTCGACCTAGAGGCTTGGGAAATCAAGGCTCCATCTCTCCACATGAGTGTTGGATGCTCCATTTCTCAACATGATCCTGCATTCAGGGCATCAAAATGATCAACAGTTACTGGGTGGCCAACCTCCTGGTACCCCGGTACAAAACAAAACTCAGCACTTTCTTCCACCCACTCAAATAGAGAGTAAAAAATGCAGGAAATGGTGACCTTGCTATTGATCAACGGAGGGACATCTGTTGCGTCTGCTACCCGTTCCTCAAATGTCACGGTGGAAAACATCAGCGAGTGACAGCGTAGAGTGCCAAAATAGCCGCTAGCAGCAAACGCAGCCAAGCAGCGCAGGGCAAATGGTGGCAGAAGGCTAGGGGTGACCTATGGCAATCTTTATCTTCACCTCACCAAAACGCATGCAAGCAGGGCACACATCAACACCAGAGACCAGCTCTTAAGATATGGTGCGACGACTATCTGCATCTTCAGCTCGATGTTTTTGTATGTGTTCGGACCCAAATAGATCTGGGTATCCATAATGGACGGAATGGCCCGAGATCGCTCGCACGCCATAGGAGGTGTTAGTCTGCCCAAGCAGCCCTGCGTCATATTGAGCTCGGACCTTCAGCACAGATGGAGGAATTCATTAAGACAAAACGACATCCGGCTTTCGACCAGATAATGTGGATGTTTAGACTTTCATCAAGATGAATCAGGCATGGATCTCTGAGGAATGTGTTGGCCCCAATTGCGAGGTCACCTTTAAGTTGCCGGTCTACTTCTACATTTCCTCTTTCAAACGAAATGGTCTCCTTGAATACTTTTTTTTAAAAATGATCATTTCTTACGGCAAATTTTTTATTCTCGGTTCCAAACAGTTTCATTTGCTGGTTTTGCTGTGAGGAGACTATAAATAGACAGCAAGGTTTCATGACAACACCGTATTCCATTTATCACTTTATCTTTAGAGAGTTTTTCATTGATCAATGGTTTTAAGGTCATGTTGCTGTGAGGATACAGCTATAATTGATGGTCCTTTGAAACCAGAAATGTGGATTCTAGTGGCATTTCTCCTCACATTTTTATCAGTGGCTGGAGAAGTCATTTTTTATAATTTTTGGGGTCATGCTGCTTTTGAAATGCAGCAACAATAGGGTCCTTTTCTAAAAAAATGTTTGTTTCTAAAGACATTTGTTCTTCACAATTGTTCAAGAGTGGCTCAAGGTTGATGGTGCTGTCAGAAACAGGAATAGGTAGGACCTCTGTTAATGGACACATATTGTAAAAGACTTGTTTTAGCAATGATTCTTTAATAGTAAGCAATTCCTGTATTGAGAACAACCATTCTTTAATGACAATTAAAAATGAGAAACAAAGACATGGTGGGAATATTTTTTTTTTTTCCATCCTACTTTTTAAAAATGTGTTTTCTTGAATTAAACTACTAAAATGAATTGCATGTACAAAAATAGCTGGTAAAAAAATTCCTTGGAATTTTTACAAGGGAGGTAACAGGAGACTTGCCCAGAATGTAGGTTATTCAGAGGACATGGAGTATGGAGCACGGACAAAGAACCAAAAGAAACTAAGAAATTTCTACTGCACGTTGAGTAAAATGAGAAAGTAGAATGCCAAGAATAGGGCACCTGGGTGGAACAGGAGCGTTATCACCAGTTTTTCAAAGTGAAGCTCAATTGGTCAGCACTATACGGAGGGCAAGCGCTACCCAGGTCGTGACTGTGTACTGTGGAAAGGCTGGAGGTTTACCTCACACTTCAGCTTCCAGCATCTGCTTCAGCACGAGAATGTTTTGTTGCATGCATCCATAAGGGCATTTCTTACGTGTTAAAAGATGACGGACGCTAGCCGTGGCTCTTCACGCACCCACTGTACTCCGGGCCCTGGCAGCTGAACCTGCGTTGTTGTGGTAATAGATGACAGACGCTAGCCTGTGGCTCTCACCGCACCCACTGTGTCTGGCCATGGCTGCTGGACTCCGTGTTGTTAACAGATGGCTGACTGCAGAAAAACTGGCTCTCACCGTTAGGGGCAATAGGAGCGCTTCTAATTCTCTAAAAAAAATAGATTTGAAAAAGGTGATTTCTGGGAGGTTAAAGTTGTGTCAAAAAGTGCCCCAGGGTTGGACACAAATTGCACATTTGAGGCTTAAAATTTTTTGGGGTGGAGTCACTATGGTGGTCGCATCATCTTGATCTCCAGGGGAGTCTGTTCTAATCACTTAAGAAGAATTTTGGAGGAAAATGAAAACATTGAATTGATTGGCTGAATCTTCAGAAGCCAGGAGGGCAAATGTCTTTTCAATAAGTAAAGTGTTTGGGCGGATGTTTTAGGACATTTTTATTAGTTATGAGGTTGTGCGGGAAGTAATTCGTTAGCATTAACACATCTACACGTGTAAAAAAATACTTTAAAAACTGCAGGGAGGGCTGTAGTTGTATGTTATCACACTTGAAAAAAAAAGCCCAAATGATATATAGGTAAATCTATAAATAAAACTTCCCCTAATAAATTCTGTAAACCAAATGTCACGTTCCAAAAAAAAAATTAAAAAATATAACATAAATGATGAGTCATCTGTACAAAACAGCATAGTGCCACTTTTGTGATCTGTGGGTCAAACAGGTTTAGGGGTCATGCTGTGGCCCAGGACTGGTATAGTCAATGTCCAGTGAAACTAAAATGGTGGTTGAAAGACTCCTTTTTCCGGCACTTTTTAATCTGGGGTCATGCAGGTTTGGGGCTTATGCTGCGTTCGGCAAACAGGGATATTTCAATGGATCCAGTTTCAAGTAAAATGATGGTTATATCATACTGCTTCTGGTTCTTTTTAATTTGGTGGGTCATGAAGGTTTAAGGGTCATGCTGTGTGGTGCAAGACAGGATAGTTGAATTGGTCTGTGATTTTTTTTCTGTGGCTTTTTTAAAACCTAAGTGTGTTGCCAGATGTAGCACGTATCCTTTTGACTGTTGTGGATGTTAAGTCCAGCTTCTCAGCCCTGTTTTGGGTGTAAGAATGGAAGGTGTTGTATCCTCTCCCATAGACTTTAATGGTCATGCGGCGATATTCTATTATTGACTATCAGATATCTTATTGATAATTGCCGATATCGACTATCGACCAGATGACGATAGTCAATGTAATCGCTCATCACTAATCGGGAAGAAAACATAGTCAAACAGTGCATAGGATGAGCCTGGCAGCATTCAGGTATATACAGTAGACAGATGTCAGGACAAGCAGTAGACGAGATCAATTAGACAAGCCAGGTCAGTACATGGAGACCCAAGAACAGACCTTAAACAGATAGAAGAAACAAAATGGACCTTATTGTTTAGGCCAGAGTGATGGTAGAAGTTCACTTCTAACACCCAGGGCACTTGGGCATCAGTTGATGACAGCAGCATTTTGTGCTACTGGCCCTTTCAGAGCCCAAACATTCACACATGTGTGCTACACACAGCAGAACAAATCAGAAGGATGGCATCTGCCAGGTGGTGATGCTGGAGACCCACAGGGGTAAGTGTGCGATGTGGGATAGTGTGTTTGCTGGCAAAATAGCATGTGTCCCTGTTTATATAAAACTTCATTGTCCCAAACATCTAGGGCACATGTTCTGCCAACGCAAAACATTTCCATTTTCAGAACAAGGTGTAAGGTCATTTCAAGTCTGCTCAAGAATACTTGGCATGGGGTATGGCAAAACAGTGAACAAATGTAGGCCAGAACAGAGTGCAGAAATGCTTTGCCTGCCACACCAAAGTTCTTCAAGACAGAGGAAGTAGTACCTTGACATGAGAAAAACATTTTGAAGAATTTGGCATTGCTGAAGAACAATTTAGAATCATGCTCATGTAAGCAGAATAAAAATCATTAAAGAGTTGGGTTATGCCTGCAGGAACCCAGCCAGAGAAGACCATCCCGTATCCTACTTAAAAAAAAGAGGTAGGGTGAATGTTCAAAATTTCAAAAGATAGAATACAGAAATGAACACATTTTCTGCTATATACAATGGATGAATAAGGTCAGGATTTTAGTCCTTAAAGGGGTTTTGCCACGAAGTAAAATTGACATGGGAAGCTTGAAAATTAAATAATAAACATTTTCACCATTCATTTTTATTAAAAATTCTGGACTGTTTTTGTTTTAGCTGCTCCTTTAGTGATCCACTATTTACAGCTCATCTCCAGGGGATACGACCAGGGCTGAAAGCTCCAGACATCACCTCTCCTCTCAAGCAGCTACTGAGTGTTCAAACCCCAGGTGCTGTCACTCTACTCCCGTCATCTGTACTCCTTAGTAATTATTCAAACAGTGCAAATAAAATAAAAAAGAAACCTCAATGAGGTCTGTGCTTTGATAGAGGAAAAAACAACAACACAGGTTTGGTTCCTGCAGGGATTTGAACCTAGGACCCTTGTGCTGTGAGGTAAAAACTTTACCTCTGAGCTACTCACAGCTTTATACATAAATAGACTTTCTTTGACTAAGGAGAGGAAAGGCCCTGCGATGTCATCCTGCTGGGTCACAAGATATGCAATTCGAACAAATCAGACACGCCCCCTTCTGAGCACACAGAACTGAAGAGCTGGATACAGGAGGTATGAAATGAGATCGTGGCAAAACCCCTTTAAAGGCATTTTCAGATACAATCTACATTTAATATAATGAAACTTCAAGCAATATTGGTGCTTCAGGTACCTTGATTCATGAAGATACATAGAGCTAAAAAGGTGTAACTACAGCTATACAAACCATATGCAATGAGGGCTTTTTATGGCGAAAACCAAGGTGTTGACAAAAGCTTTCTAAGTGTGATGAATTTGCTAACAGACACTGTTCTCTTTATTTCTCTTATCAGGTGATGCCTACAGTGCAGATTTGGAAGAGGAATTTGAGAACCAGCAACGACTCTCAAACAACCTTGTGTAAACGAGTTTACAACAGCACTTGCCGCTCCAGAAAGACAGTAGTGTCTAGATAGATGTTCACATTTTATATAGGAGGAGAATCAACCCCAAACCTACCCAAGAAAAATACACTGGGCAGGCAGGTCTCTTCTTAATGAGATATGTACTGTTCCAAGCAACTCGCCCTATGATAAGACTGTCAACAAACCGGGCAACCGGATGGGAACTGGGTTTGATCTAGAAGATGAGTCCGAGCACAGCAAAACACTGCCTATAATAACTTGTAAATTTTAGAATTTTTTTTTAAACTAAAGGAGGATAAGTTTTTGGCACCCATAATTTAAGAATTGATTATCACATAGTGATTCTACCTTGTAGCAACTTGTGGCTGGTATATCCATGAAAATCTAAGACTGACCAGGAAATGCCATAAGAGTATTTAAATTATCTTTCCCTACAGGCGAGATCATGTGGGAAATATTATGAAAATTAAGTCTGGAAACCATAGATCATTGGTTTTGTTTGACTATAGTTTCACTCTGACTATTAAAGGGGTTATCCCACAAACCCACTTACACAGAAA
Source organism: Phyllomedusa bahiana (assembly GCA_025379985.1). Taxonomy (NCBI): domain Eukaryota; kingdom Metazoa; phylum Chordata; class Amphibia; order Anura; family Hylidae; genus Phyllomedusa; species Phyllomedusa bahiana. Next base: position 11,609 of record JAODAL010017477.1, read on the forward strand.
ACACCAGACTGTATAAACTCTTCTCATATTAGTAAATCAGTACAACATGTTAGAACTTAAAATTTTCACTATTTTTTTTTCAGTCAGCTGGTGTAGAAGTAGTGATGGGGCAGCAACACCATATCAGGTGATAATCCTGCCTCTTTCCCTTAGTAGTGCTTTGTGGTCCTCCATAAGTAGATTTACTGGACCATATCACCAGGGGGCATTACTGCACAGCACTAAGTGGGAAAAGGTAGAACAACAACTTAAGCATCTCCACTGCTGCCTGCTGTAGAACGTGGATGCAGCCAAGTGGATCCAACTAAAAAAAACTATGGGGTGCTATAATGGCCACCACTGTAAGTTAGTTTTGCAAAGAAAACTATTTCTTATGCACTGAAATGGCAAACTGACTTATTTTTACATATTTTTTTTTTTTAATTTTTATGCAATATGTTATCATGGGATAACCCCTTTAAAGATGCAGCCTATGGTTCTGATGAAACCTGTAAACAAGTAAGCCAGATTCACCAAAACTACCCAACAGAATCTGCAGTTATTACTTAGGTACTTTTTTCACAAGAAATATTTTACAAAAACTGAAAATAAGTTTTTAGAAAAAAAATATGTAGAGATGAAAACATTTACAAAAAAGGTATTACCACAATTGTGTTGTCTTTGTACACCATGTACCTCATGATTATATATCATAGAATTAAATATCAAGTACATTTTGTATTTGAAAATTGGTATTTAGTCATTTATTATTGCACAAAAAAAATTGTATTTTCAAAGTAACCTTTTTTGTGGGAAAATCCAATGTACTGCATATGATTTCCACCAACAGAGGTCACCTGGGGGCTTTGGATACATTAGATTGCTGGCTGATCCAACTGAAAGTAAATAACTATTAGGCTATGTCTACACAGCAATGTGAAAATGCCAACCAAGATCTGATGGCATTTTCCCATCGCTGGACTGTGCTGCACCGTCGCTTTTTGTGCGTTTTTGGATTCCCGGCGGCCCAGTACATTAGGGCTACGGTTCACCGACGGCAGTCCGGTGGAATATACAACATGCCCTATATTACGCCGAACAGTTTTAGGAAACCCTCAGTAAAAAAAAAAATCTGTGCTGTTTAGACTACAGCACGGATTCTCTATTGAGGGCTTCACAGCGCTGGGTACGGTACGGTTTTTGGCGTATTCAAAATACTGAATCCGCTGAAAAACTGACCAAAATCAAGTGCTGTGTAGACCTAGCCTAACTGGCTTATTTAAAGTAAGAATGTTCGCTCCTGATCAGTGCCAGTGTAAAAGGCCCTGGACCAGTTGTTGAACATGCTTTGATCACATTTATCCTGGAGTAGTAATTCATCCCTCCTGACAATTGGCCCGTGTAAAGGGTCCTCTTACCGATTGCTGATTAGCCACTGATTGACATAATAGAGAGTTGAACGGCAATTATATTCCCATGGAAAAGGACCTTCACAGAACCTTGCTTAAAGGCCAAATTATTTTCTTTGTTAATAATATTTTTATGGTTCCATGTAATGATGTCCGGACCCCATCTCCATCTGGTATCATAACCCAGTCTGGAAAAGCCCAGAACTAAAAAGGAGTCACCTTCTTACATTTGTCTCTTTGAAAGGTCCCTTGTGGATTAGCTGATCTCTGTGGGTGAGATGTCCGAAAATTGGCGGTGCTACGTCAGTTTTTAGGTGCATTAAATAAGTGTAAAGTGCGCCAGAAAGTCCAACCCTATCAAAAATCTCGCGTCAGGTATACCTTGCATAGTAAACATAATGCGCCTAAAAATGAGGTGCTGTACGCCTCCATAATGAAATACGCCTATTGAGGCGTATAGCAAATCATAACAAGTGTATATGTGTTAGGCGCATTTCATATACTTGTAATAAGTTATGCGCCTCGACAGGGGCATTACATACTCTACCAATGAAATGTTTTATGCCGCGATTAGCGCAAATCGCGGCACATAGCATATGATTAGAAGCGTTATGTAATGCTCCTATCGAGGCACATCGTGCACGGGGGCGCATAGCTTATCATTACAAATATATGAAATGCGCCTAACACATATACATTTGTAATTATGTGGTATGTGCCTCAATAGGCGCATTTCGTTATGGCGGTGCACAGCGCATCATTTTTAGGCCCATTACAATGTGTCGGTCCCGGCATATAACGTGCCTAGTTTTGGTGTACGACAGTTCATTTACATCCAAAATATGGCGTCAAAAGCGGTTTTAGCGCAATATAGACCAAAAGAATGCCGTTGGCGTGTTGGGAAATGTGCCCTGTGTGTCTACCTTTTATTGGCAAGGGATCCTCTGGCTCTCAATACATTCTTATCCAGCAGAGGAAATTTAGTATAAAATGTTGGCCATTCAAATAAACGGCCTGCCATGAAATGTATGGACGCTCCAGGTTCACCACAGAAGAAGTCTATCTTTCTTTCAGCTGATTTACATTTTACAGTTGTATCCAGCCAGTTATTTGTCTGAGCTGCACCCAACCAATGACTACAGTAGCACCCACAGCAGACAGAGAAATGTTTCATGCAGCCTCGAAGCAAATCTGATATCACCATATACACAAGTGAACCTATCAGAAATTGTAGGATCAGTCATCTCATCAGTTCCCCTCTGTAGTTGTTTGTTCAGAAACACAAAGGAAAAACAAAACTAGATGATCAGATTAATGAATGAGTCCGGCTCATAAAAGGTGTATACCAAGTGGTTGGACCCCTCTTAATGATGTCCATGAGCCTCACTAAGGACAGGGATTGTTATAATAGGACACTTTAAGTAATACTTTTCTTAAACACAAATCATCAAGAAACTCCAATGGTTTATCAACTACTACCAACATTTTTAGAAGTGTTTAGAGAACAAAGATAACGAGGGTACACCTTGGGGCTCAGACAGTCTCAAAAATTTACTGCCAAACAGTCAAAACAGAAATTTGTTCCTAATTGCCCAGGTCATAATTTTCTTAAATATTATTAATTGGAAAATAGAAAGGTCGAGGAACCTCAATGCCGAGCAAATCTTTTTCTGATTCTTTCACTGAAAGGCGGCATACCTAGTATTCAGCATCCTTTCTCTAGTAATAATAAGAGGTTGTTCAATCAAGGTTTTAGTGAAGAATTTGCTCATCAAGTATACGTGATTTTTCCAGAATTTGATTCTGGCCTGTAATTTTGTCTAATGCTCTGAAAAGTAAAATCAGTTTTCGCAATACCTGTACCAGGAAAGTAATCAGAGGTAACATTTTGAATATGCCTCTCACACCTCCATGCTAGCTGGACTGAAATGGAGAAAAAAAATAAAGAAAACCTGACAGCGTTTTGAGGAGAACAGTCCTATCATTTTCAGAAGATTTCTAGAATTGTTCTGTGGGTTTCTGAAGTCAGGGAACCCCATGAATCTAAAGAGCAAAGGGACAATAAGACTCCTAGAATGAGGAAGCAGCACAGTCTCTGGGAGGGTGCATTCACACAGCGCAGTTCTGGTGCAGGTTTAACTGAAAGGTGTTTTAAAAGTGACAGTTTCTCGTTTGAAGTCTCTGAAATTTGAAACACACATAGATACTCACTTTTCCAAAAAAATTTAGAGCAAGTTTTCCAAATTTTTTAAAAAATAAAACAGAGTTTAGACGGGCGGCGCGCGTAGTGCGCCTGGCAAAAATTTGCATGGACACGCCCCCTTTCCGGGATGCCATCCCCCTTCAAAAACCCCACCCACTCCACCCAACGCAAACGCTTTGGAAGAAACCAGGTAAAACCCTTAACCGGTATAACCCCCCAAAAGCAGGTAGCCCCTTACAGCAGGTAAGCCCCCTTTAGCCAAGAATCCCCTCTGAGCCAGAGGGGCCCCCCCTTGTTAGCCTTTTGGGGCCCCCATTGTTGCCAGGGATGCCCCCATTGTTTGCCAGGTAAGTTTCCCCCTGTTGCCAGGGAGATGTCCCCTCTGTTTGCCCGGGAGTGTCCCCCCTTTTTTGCCAGGGAATGCCCCATTTTTTTGCCAGGTAAAGGCCCCCTCTGTTGCCCGATAGTGTCCCCTCTGTGGCCAGGATAGCCCCCTCTTTGCCCGGGATGCCCCCTCTGTTGCCAGGTAATGCCCCCTTTTGGCCAGGTAGATGTCCCCCCTCTTTGCCAGGTAATGCCCCTCGTTGCCATAGATGCCCCTCTGTTTCCAGGTAGATGCCCCGTTCCCGGGAGTGCCCCATTGTTTCCAGGAATGCCCCCTCTCAAGGTAGATTTCCCCCTGTTGCCAGGTAGGGCCCCCCAATTTTGCCAGGCAGGCCCCCCTAAGCTAAAAAAATAAAATAAAAAATCCCTTTCCTGACCAGCCCTGCAGCCGCCAGCTCCCGACCATCCCTCAGGGGGGCAGGGGGAAATAGAGCACCCCGTTCCCACCCCCTGCAGCCCGCGCACTTCCCCCCCGCCGTGATCGATTACCCCCGCGCCCCCCAAAAACCCGCCCCCGGCCGACCATAAAAAGGGGGGGGAGGGAGGAGGAGGATCCCTCCTTCCCCCTCCCTGCACAGCGAGACTTCGGCGGGGAACGGGCCAGCGGCCGCTTTACCCCCTGAGCACGGCCCGGCGGCGCAGAGTAGCGCATAGCCTACTCGTCGCCACGGCCATTTAAAGAGCCATTTAAGGAGGAATGGCGGGGGGCGACCACAAATAGCGGGACCCCCCCCCCCGCCAAAAACGGGTGAGTTGGCATGTATGGATAAGAGAAGTGCAAAAAGCTTGCTGGTAATAAAGGCAGTTTAATTGGAGTGCAGTTAAAACTGCACCAAAACTGCGCTGTGTGAAAGCACCCGAACTGTGATGTCCATATGATTGGGGATCACTTTTCACTTTACTGAGGATGAGCTGTAATAGCAGACACAGCCAACTGATGAAGGTTATGCCCTTGGGCCTATTTCTGAAGCCCACAAGTCAAATATTCATGGGAGTACTACTTATGAATACACAGGTGGTTGCACCAGAAAAGCATAAAATGTGGCAAAAAGTTGCTCAGTTTGGTGAAGCATGTCACAGTCACCCTTATTATGGATACATTTCGCAAACTCTCGGACATAGGGGCTTGGTTCAGAGGAAATGAGTGCAGTTCAGAGAAAATAGGGCGCAGTCATGATGCAATATGCTGTGCTAAAAATTCCGCCAAAAATGTGTCCAAATTCAGTGGTAGAAAGTAAGCCAACTGATAGTCAGTCTAAAAAGCTACACAAGATGCAGCAAATTTATTAATCAGCATGAGCCACTGTGATCAATTTAAGACTGCCTGTCTAACTTTTAGGGTATGTTCACATGGCTTTTTTTCATCCGTGTAACATAGGCTTTTTAGCTGCGTGTTTAGATCCGTCTGTCGGTCCCCAAATGGACCCAAACGCGCAGCTAACAAATAGCAATGTGATTTTACAATGCTTTTAATACGAGACACACATCGGCATTCACATGAGTTCTGCATCTTTCGGATCTGTTCCAAGAATTGACATGTCAATTCTTGGTTCGAAAGATGCAGCAGGAGCCCTATTTCAAATGATAGGGTGCAAACCTGCTGCATCCAAATCGCAGCCAAACACGGTACGTCTTGGATATGTTTCACATGCCATTGCTGCAGCACTATTGGATCCAACACTGAATGTGACCATACCCTTAGATATAGTAATGTGTGCCACAGAATAATCTTAAAACAATTAAAAGCCATTGCTAGTGCAACCTGTATTCACACTTAAAAGGAAGTAGATTAGAGACTCTTCTAACAAAAGTGAGAAAACCATACACAGGATATTTCCTACATCAATTGGGCTATGCTCACACATCTAAGATTGCACCTTTGATTTTTTTTTTTCAGTTCTATTCATTTACAGTGCCGTTGTTTGGAGTTGCACATCCTCATCTCAATACCTCTCAGGCTTTGTCCTCTGTTGTTTGTTCATAGATATTCTTAACCGTGATGAAGCAGTGCATCCATGTAAGCATACCTCTATCCATATGGAGTACGTCATTAATGAAAGTCAGGAACATAGAGAAGTGGAGGCATACAAAGGTCTATAGAAAACAAAGCATTTGGCTGTGAACATGAGCCCATAAAAGAACACTCCAGGCAAAAGGGATACACCATGTATTAATTAATAGGGACACTACCAACAACTTTTTAAATCACATATTGACAAGCACTAAGTATTTTATGGATTTCTTTTTTTAATAGGGTGGCTGTGTGTGTATGTATGTATATATAAATATATATATATATATATATAATATATATATATTTAAATATATATATATATATATATATATATATATATATATATTTATTTTTTTAAGTTTCCTCTTGTACATGACTTCCCCTATTTGTCTCTCTCACTTCCCCTCTGTGAGCTCTGACATCACAGCAGTGAGAGGATTGAGAGGTGTAATTCTTATCAGCAGTGTGAGAAGTATGAAAAAATCTGGAAGACTTCCCCAGTGTAGAAAAAGATTAATTCATAATCCTTTAATGCATTACTCTGGTCATTGCCTTATTGATCTAATCTCATCGTTAATCTGGGCCTGGCCAGAGAACAATAGAAGAGCATTATGTCATTACCTACTATTTGTAATGAAACTACACAGAGATAAACAGTACTAACGGTAAAGTGAGATTTGTCTGCTCTGCCATTCAGGAGTTTATCCCTTTACTATTACAGCTAGAAAATGACAATATTTTATATGTAATTATTAATACTACCAAAAAAAGTTTTCCAGGAATATTACTTTTAACAAAATACCGCTTTATATAGGAAGTTCTCTTTGAAGAACAAGGAGAGAATCTCTGTCATGTTCTGCCTACTCAGACTTTGCACTAGATATAACATGTTGCATTAGTTCCTTTTATCAGAGTGTTCCTTTAAGAAGATCTTTCTCTGTAAGAGGTCTCTAATGGGGCATCATTTCACATTTTACACCAGGATAGATGATCTCAGTCTACAGATCTCTACTGGTCTTAAATAAACTAGAAACAAAACGCATGAGAGGAGGCCAACCGCTGCACAGAGCAGACATAAAAAAGAAATGCAAGTTTAACGTCATCTATTACACCCCCATAATTATTAGACTGCACAGCTTGTAGATAATGAGCAAGTTTTTAAAGACCCATCAGTGATATCACGTAATTATTTCTGAAACCAACCCAGCATGCACTGACCACTTTATAGGGGTTTAACCAGACATTACCATCCAAAGTAGATCACATGTATATATGTAAAGTAGAAGACTGATTAGGAAACTTTATAAAATTTAAACCTCAAAAGAACAGAAAGAAAAGATGTCAACACTTATTGCCATATTCTTTCAAAGCACAGTAATATATTTTTTTAAAATAAAGAAAAAAGTAAAAGAAAAATTATGGAAGAACTCTTTGCAATTTGTGTCAAAATAATGGCATCCATGCTTTACATCACATTAATGATGTGTTTTAGACAGTTTCTAGACACTTCTGAGCCTCGTCTTACAAAAGGGGCGTGACTTTGGTAAAAGGGGTATGACTTTCAGTGAAAGGGGCATGGGTTAGTGTGTAAGGTGCGCCAAAACATTGCCGCAATTAGTGGCATAAAGTAAGCCAACTAAAAAAAGTTGAAAATGTAGACTAGACAGCTTAAACATGTGCAAGACTTATCAACACTACAATTACTGTAGCACATTTTAAGATGGACTAATCAAAAGTGAGTACACCCCTAAGAAAAAATGAACAAATTGTGCCCGGTTTGACATTTTCTCTTCATGGTGTCATGTGACTCATTAGTGTTACAAGGTCTCAGATGTGAATGAGAAGCAGGTGAGTTAAATTCTGTTTTCGCTCTCATACTAGGCACTGGAAGTTCTACATGGCTGCTCATGGCAAAGAACTATCTAAGGATCTGAAATAAAAGAATTGTTGCTCTACATAAAGATGGCCTGGGCTCTCAGAAGATTGCCAACACCCTGAAACTGAGCTGCAGCACGGTGGCCAAAACCATACAGTGGCTTAACAAGACAGGATCCACTCAGAATAGGCTTTGCCATGGCCGACCAAAGAAGTTGAGTGCACGTGCTCAGCATCATATCTAGAGATCTTTTCAAAATAGACATATGAGTACTGCAAGCATTGTTGCAGAGGTTAAAAGAATGGGGGTGAGCCTGTCTGTGCTCAGCACATATGCCACACACTGCATCAAATTGGTTTGCATGGCTGTCGTCCCAGAAGGAAGCCTCTTCTAAAGATGATGCACAAGCAGACTAAGGACATGGATTACTGGAACCATGTCCTATGGTCTGATGAGACCAAGATAAACTTATTTGGTTCAGATGGTGTCAAGCATGTGTGGCAGCAACCAGGTGAGGAGTACAAAGACAAGTATATCTTGTCTACAGTCAAGGACGGTGGTGGGAGTTTCATGGCTTGGGGCTGCATGAGTGCTTACAGCGGTGGGGAGCTACAGTTTATTGAGGGAACCATGAATGTCAACATGTACTATGACATACTGAAGCAAAGCATGATCCAATTCCTGTGGAAGTGGGCCGCAGGGTGGTATTTCGACACAATAACAATCCCAAACACACCTCCAAGACGACTACTGCCTTTTTAAAGAAAATGAGGGTAAAGGTTTAGGACTGACCAAGCATGTCTCCAGACCTAAACCCTATTGAACATCTGCGGGGAATCTTCAAATGGTAGGCAGAGGAGCACAAGGTGTCTAACATCCACCAGCTCCGTGATGTCATCATTGAGGAGTAGAAGAGGATTTCAGTGGCTGAAACCTGTGAAGCTCTAGTGAACTCCATGCCCAAGAAAGTTAAGACAGTGCTGGAAAATAATGGTGGTCACACAAAATATTGACACTTTGGGCATAATTTGTCCACTTTCACTTAGGGGTGTACTCACTTTTGTTGGCAGCGGTTTAGACATTGATGTCTGAGTGTTGAGATATTTTGAGGGCAAACCAAATTTACACTGTTATACAAGCTGTACACTAACTACATTGTATCAAAGTGTCATATCTTCAGTGTTGTCCCATGAAAAGATCTAAGAAAATATTTACAAAAAACCTTGAGGGGTTTACTCACTTTCGTGATATACCGTGTATTTTAATATATATATATATATATATATATATATATATATATATATATAATATATATACCATATAAATATATATATATATTACACATATTACACATATACACGGCCGCCATCAGAAATTTTGGGGCCCCGTACAGCTGGAGCATCTGGGCACCCCCTTCGTCCTTGGCTCCACCCCCCAGCCAACCCAATGGGGGGTATAGGCAGGCATATGGGGGGCTATAGGCAGGCATATGGGGGGCTATAGGCAGGCATATGGGGGTATAGGCAGACATATGGGGGGTATAGGCAGGCATATGGGGGGTATAGGCAGGCATATGGGGGATATAGGCAGGCATATGGGGGGTATAGGCAGGCATATGGGGGGTATTGTTAGGCATATGGGGGGTATAGGTAGGCATATGGGGGGGTATAGGCAGGCATAGGAGGTAGGTAGGCTAGGGGATAGGTAGGCATATGGGGGGCGATAAGCAGGCATATGGGGGGTATAGGTAGGCATATGGGGGCTATAAGCAGGCATATGGGGGGCTATAGGCAGGCATATGGGAGGCTATAGGCAGGCATATGGGGGGCTATAGGCAGGCATATGTGGTAGGTAAAATAAGAAAGCCCTTACTTACCTCGGTCCACGCTCCCCCAATGCGGCGCTCGCTCCGGTCTGCTGCTCTCCCTGCAGCCTCTGCGCTCAGCGTGGGCGGCGCGGTGATGTGACGTCACCGCGCACGCCCACGTGACCACAGAGCGCCGGCAGGGGGAAGTAGCAGAGCGGAGCGATCGGCGCTTCGTCCTGCTACTACCGAGCAGCGCTGCCTCTGAACGCTCGGGCCGGGGGGCCCGGGCGTTCAGAGGGAGTATGCGGCGGGCCCCGCAGCTCCCCGCCCGCCGCAGTGAACTGTTGAGTTCACTGCCGGCGGGCCCAGGAGCGGCATTACCGGGGTAGCGGACGTGGTAGCAGCTGCCCCGGGGCCCCCCTAAGCGCAGGGGCCCCGTAGCAACTGCTACCCCTGCTACCCTGGTAGTTACGCCACTGACCACTATAATGTTACTGACTAAACCAGTATACTCAAACCATGATTGCAAAGCAACAATATACAAATACTAAATAATACCGCCACCTATCACTACCATATACTGACTAGCACCACCATAATGTTATTGACGAAACGAGTATACCAAGACCAATATCACCAAACAACAACAATATACGAGCACCTAATAACACCGCCACATCATCACCACATATCTGCACCATGAAAATACTGAATAATACCGCCATACTGTTACTGAATATAAACCATTACACCAAGACCAATATTTCCTCCATACAGTGAAACTATAGTGGTAGATACCAGGTGCTTTGCAAACAGTTTACTTACATTTAGGGTCTCACAGGTGACATCTTGTCCGAGGAGTCGTTCACTTTCCCTTTTCATCTTCATTCGGTCTAGACCACCATGGTGACTTCTCCCGACCAACATGCGTCCCTGCAGATTTTACAACACAAACACCTGGGACTCCTCACTTTTTTTTTTTTTTTTTTATCATTTTCCCAACTGAGTGCCCCCTTCCCCCATGTACAAACTCCCCATCTAAAATTGCCCAAATGGTAAGAATTACCCCCTGGTAATTATGGGCCCCCCAGTTGTTATGTAGGTACAATGGGGCCCCCGGGCGGTAGCTAGGTAGCTTGGCACCCCCTGAGCGGTAGCGAGGTAGCTTGGCTCCCCCTGGGCGGTAGCTAGGTAGCATGTCAGCCCCCCGGGCGGTAGCTAGGTAGCTTGGGGAGACATAGGTAGCTTCGGGCCCCCGGGCGATAAATATGGTAGTTTAGGTTCCCCATGTAGGTAGAATTGGGGCCCCCTGTAGCTTAGGCCACCCCTGTAGGTAGAATATGGCCCCCCTGTAGGTTGAAGAAGGCCCTCTGTAGCTTAGGGCACCTCTGTAGGCAGAATAGTCCCCCCCCCCCGTAGATTAGGGCCCCCTGTAAGCAGAATAGTCCTCTCCCTGTAGATTAGGGTCCCCAGAAGCAGAATAGTCCCCCCTGTTGTTTTGGGCCCCTTTAAACTGATTAGTCCTCCCCCTGTTGATTATGTCCCACTGTAAGCACTATAGTCCTCCCCTTGTAGATTAGGGCCCCCTGTAAGCACAATAGTCCTCCCCCTTACGATTTGGGCACCCTTTAAGCAGAATAGTCCTCCCCCTTTAGATTAGGGCCCCCTGTAAGCAGAATAGTCCCTCCCCTGTGGATTAGGGCCCCAGAAGCAGAATAGTCCCCCACTGTAGATTAGAGCCCCTTGTAAGCAGAATAGTCCACCCCACTTTGTTTTTGGGCCCCTGTAAGCAGAATAGTCCCCCTCTTTGTTTTAGGGCCCCCTGTAAGCAGAATAGTCCCCCCATTGTTTTAGGGCCCCCTATAGGCAGAATAGTTCCCCCCTGTTGTTTAGGCCCCCCTGTAGGTAAGTACTTACCTTTCCGCGCTCCCCCGGCATCTCCGTCTGCTCCCAGCCCCAAGCCTGCTGCTTTAGGCTTTGGGCTGAGGACAGGAAGATCGGAAGGCATCGCGATAACATCACTCGCATCGCACCACCTGCAGAGCTATGTACGGTAGGGGCAGGGAGCGCACAGCTCTCCCTGTCCTGCTGTTAATCTTAATTGTATGCGCATCACAAGGAAGCCTCTGCTCCTGCCTAGGGGCCCCTGCCTCTGTGAAGCAAAGGGGCGGGACCTGCCGACGGCGGCGGGCCCCCCCTTGTTTCACAGACCGGCCAGGCCCCATAGACCGTAGAGCAGTAGCAGTACTGGTTGTACTGCCCTAACGGCGGCCCTGTGTATATAAATATATATATAAATATATATATATATATATATATATATATATATATATATATATATATATATATATCCATATATCCCCTCTTGACTACATTATCTAGGTGAAATGTAAGAACGTATGGTAAGATAAAAAGAAAAATCTAAATAAAATAAAAAATATTAAAAGTTCAAAACAACCCCTTTCCCCATTTTACAATTAAAAAGATAAACAAATAAAAACGTTACACATAATTGGCATTGCTGCATCCGTGAAGTCTATTAAAATATATAATTTTATCCAGTATGGTGAACACCATACAAGAAAGTCCCAATGCCAAAATTGTGTTATTTTTAGTCATTCTGTGTCCCCAAAAATTTAGAATAAAAAGTGATCAAAAAGTCACATGTATCCCGAAATGGTACCAATAAAAACTACACTTAAGCTCGCATAAAAACGAGGCATCACTCAGGTGCTACAGCACAAATTAAAAAGATAGAGAATTATTATTATTATTTTTTTTTTTTTAAAGCATTTAACCATACGGAAACTCTACACATTTGGTATCCGTAGAATCGTACCAACCTGCAGAATGCAGATGTCAGTTATTTCGCACAGTGAACTTCATAAAAACGAAATGTCGCAATTACGTTTTTTTCACTTTCCATGCAACTTAGAATTTGTTTTGGGTTTCCCAGTACAATATGTAATATGGTCAATAGTACCATTAAAAAGTACATTTTGTCCCACAATGAACACATCCTCATATGTAGATGGAAAAATAAAAAAGTTATGGCTCTTGGAAGGTGGGGAGGAAAAAACGAATACAACGTAAAAAAACTGCCAGGTCCTTAAAGGTTAATCTGTAACAAGGCCCCTCTTACTGTGTGCTATTATAACACTGATGTCTTCCTGTGAGGCAAAAGGGCCCCATTAATGCTACCTCTGCACGGCTATAGCTACACTCCTGAAATAAGGTGCCAAAAAAAGAAAAAATATTGCTAAAGCTGTAACTAAAAAAATAAAATAAAAAAAAAGGTTTGTTGGTGTAATGGCTTCCTCCACCACCACAGCCCATAATTCAATATATATTTAAATTTATCATTTTAAATGCTGTCAACATCTAAAAATCAGTCATAACATTAAATTGTTATAAATGAATAGTTATTGACCTAATGATGCTAATACTTGGCCACATCGTTTCTGTCCGTGGGAGGCAGTTTTTATAGTAGTTTTGTGTTCTAGTTTGTAGATGGTATTGAGCAGGACCATATTTACAGCTCATGCTGCCTTAGGAACTACTCAATACATGCAGCAGTCAATGGACGCAGAGTTTTTAGGCAAAACTACAGTTTAACAACCAGGAACGTACCATGTACCCAGGCCCGGATAGGCCAACAAGGGATTAGGGGAAACTCCTTGATGGGCACCTGAGCATATTGGGCCCACTTTCAGGGAGAAAGGCAAAGAAAAAGAGGCAGAAAGCAAGAAGAGTTCAAGAGCAACATGAAGTATATGCATTCTTTTACAGTAGCTGTAGGATTGGCCGAAGAATCAATTTAATTGGTGGGCCCTAAGAACTAGCTTCACTGGTGAGCCCCAAGAATCAGATTTATTGATGGGCCCAGGCACACTGCATGTACCCCTTAAAGGAGTGAAAAGTTTTTATTTTATGGCTACCCCAATATTCCACAGCTACTGAGACATGAGTGAGGGGTGCCTCTAAAGTACTGGCTGCCACTGCTTACGACCCAAATACTCTCTGTGCAGCCTGGTCATGCTGGTTTTGCTGCATGCAGTACTCTCTATGCTACTGCAACTGTGTAAGAAAATGTTCGGTAGTATACTGTGCTGTGTGCTGTGTGTGCGGAAGCCGGGTGCTTGGAGGGGCGCTGTGTTCTAAGTGGTGGCAGTCAAGAGGACAGCTGGCTTCAGACATAGTTTCTGGTGCTGAGCAGCACCATTGTGGCATGACCCCTTCCCATTTCTCAGGAACTGTGTATGATAAAAAGCATATGAGAACTACTAAGGTGCTACCCTCTAAAAATAAAACAGAAAAATTCACTTAAAGGGGTTGTCTCGCTACAAAGATTAGCTTTCAACATTTAGAGAACACTAAATAAAGACATTTTCCAAATATATTGCGTTGTTCATCTTTTTTTGTTAAGGAGCTACAAGTGATTTTATCACCTTCTGAGGGCTTTCTAGTTTCCCAAGTGACCGACCTGTGTAATTTCCCCTCTCGTGCTGTTTGTTCTATCTGATAGCAGGGAGTGATGCCAATCACACAGGTCATGGCAGCACAGAACTTCGGACAGTGAGAGCTTGTTTGTTATCTGATCTTTCAGACAAAAGACGGTAATTATTACTGTTTACTTTAACTCCGAAGCTTCCCTGGTCCTGACCGCATGAGATTTATCTAATTAGCAGAAGTCTGAATACACGGAGCTCATATGCTAATTGCAGACAGCTTGACCAGGAAGTGACAGAGCAAAGCAGCATTATTTCATTCATGCATCCTATGAAACTTTGAGATTAGACAATCCCTTTAAGTGCTGCCCTATGTGGGTGCCTTGTGGTCATTACAGCCCTGGTTGCAAGCTGTGTTAATCACCTCTATGATGTCCTTGTGCTTCATAGGGTATATGAAAAGTGGATTATCTTGCTTGGACAGCTTGGGAATGTTATAGCTTTTATGTTTCGGTCTGACACCAGTACATTATTTTTTTTCAAACTAGTTTTCTTTTAGATAAATGCACATGGGATGAGTTTGCTGCGGAAATTTCTTGTCGTAAATCAGTAGGTAAATCTGCACATAAAAAATCTGTAACAGATCATGCAGATTTTGGGGTGGACTTTACTAAATCCATATTTTAAGAGAACCTGTCACATAGTTTTTGCCCCCATGGCTGAGGACAGAACAAGGTAGTGTCAGACCTGCTGTTTCCAGTGCTGTGTCCCTTATTGTGTAAGATGCTGTAGGTTTTATGTATTTAATGCTCAAATCTGCAGTTTTCAGCCAGAAGAGTCCTTCGAAGAGTCCTTTGGGGAGTCAGGTTTTTTTCAAACCCGGCCAAGCGGAGGCTAGCGCCGCCCACCTCAACTGACAAACCTATTACTTTGAATAGGTAGAAACATGTGAATAACTGTCAGCGGGTGGGGCTAGCCATTGGTGGGTGGAGCTAACACCTGCTCATGAATAAGATTTAAGGGGTAAATGCTCTAAAACTGCTGCATCTTACAGAATAAGGGGCACCGTGCTGTAAAACAGCAGGTCTGACACTAGCTTGTACTGCCCTCAGCAAGGGGGGCATAACCTATGTGATAGGTTCCCTTTAATGGAGCAGAGTTTAACTTGACCGTGATACCACGGCTTTTCGTGTCATCTGTTCTCAAAACAAAATCCACTGTTAAAGCATTAAAAAAAAGTTAAAACAGATATAATGGTACATTATCTGGTAAGTTAAGCCTTGCTACATCTGTAAGTAGGGTAAAATCCTCACTAACTCTGCAATAGAATTTACAAGCTACGGACTTAAAAATCCACATTGCAAGTAAATTTCTATGCAGATTTCTACCAAATAGGCATTGCATTTTTAAAATCCTATCCACACGGAGGTACTGAAATCTCCAAGGAAAATCCACAGCAAATCTGACCTGTGTGCATTCCCCCTTAAAATTAGTGATTTTCAAAAAGAAATATTACAGGCGAACTTACTATACAGTGGGGAAAAAAAGTATTTAGTCAGCCACCAATTGTGCAAGTTCTCCCACTTAAAAAGATGAAGAGCTGAGACATAAATGATAACAAACAAATAGAAAACAATCATCATTTGTCGATTTGGAAATAATTATTTGCAAATTATGGTGGAAAATAAGTATTTGGTCAATAACAAAAGTTCATCTCAATACTTTGTTATATATCCTTTGTTGGCAATGACAGAGGTCAAACGTTTTCTGTGAGTCTTCACAAGGTTGGCACACACTGTTGCTGGTATGTTGGCCCATTCCTTCATGCAGATCTCCTCTAGAGCAGTGATGTTTTGGGGCTATCGCTGGGCAACACGGACTTTCAACTCCCTCCAAAGGTTTTCTATGGGGTTGAATTCTGGACACTGGTTAGAGCACTCCAGGACCTTGAAATTCTTCTTACGAAGCTACTCCTTCGTTGCCCTGGCAGTAAGGTTGGGATCATTGCCATGCTGAAAAACCCAGCCATGTTTCATCTTCAATGCCCTTGCTGATGGAAGGAGATTTGCACTCAAAATCTCACGATACATGGCCCCATTCATTCTTTCATGTACACGGATCAGTCGTCCTGTTCCCTTTACAGAGAACCAGACCCAAAACATGATGTTGCCACCCCCATGCTTCACAGTAGGTATGGTGTTGTTTGGATGCAACTCAGCATTCTCTCTCCTCCAAACACGACGAGTTGTGTTTCTACCAAACAGTTCTACTTTGGTTTCATCTGACCATATGACATTCCCCCAATACTCTTCTGGATCATCCAAATGCTCTCTAGCAAACTTCAGATGGACCCGGACATGTACTGACTTAAGCAGGGGGACACAGCTGGTACTGCAGGATCTGAGTCATTGGCGGTGTAGTGTATTACTGATGGTAGCCTTTGTTACGTTGGTGCAGGTCATTGCAGGTCATTCACTAGGTCCCCCCATGTGGGTCTGGGATTGTTGCTCACTGTTCTTGTGATAATTTTTACCCCACGGGGCGAGATCTTGTGTTGCTCCCACAGTTGATTTCTTCACACCCAGCGGCTTGCCTGTTGCAGATTCTGTCTTCCCAGCCAGGTGCAAGGCTACAATTTTGTTTCTGGTGTCCTTCAACAGCTGTTTGGTATTCACCATAGTGGAGTTTGGAGTGTGACTGTTTGAGGTTGTGGACAGGTGTCTTTTATATTGATAACAAGTTCAAACAGGCACCATTACTACAGCTAATGAGTGGAGGACAGTGGAGCCTCTTAAAGAAGAAGTTACAGGTCTGTGAGAACCAGAAATCTTGCTTGTTTGTAGGAGACCAAATATTTGTTTCCCACCAAATTTACAAATAAATTCTTTCCAAATCAGACAATGTGATTTTTTGGATTTGTTTTCTCATTTTGTCTCTCATAGTTGAGGTCTACTATGATGTCAATTACAGGCCTCTCTCATCTTTTTAAGTGGGAGAAATTGCACAATTGGTGGCTGACTAAATACTTTTTTTCCCCACTGTAAGAGTATCCAACCATGTAATGTATGGACACACTGGATCCATCAGAATGCATGCTGTTCCTACTTATTGCATGAGACAGATAGGGGGGCAGCTGCCCGGACCCACCTGTGTGTGTCAGAATTGTAGCTACTAATAAGGCAAGTGGAGAGGAGTTCTAGCCACGAGACAACTCCTTTTATAGGTGCTGAGGGTTATGTACAAATGTTTGTGTCTACTAGTTTAACAGGTTCCAGTAGGCCATAGGGTTGCTGTGTACTCTGCATACAACTCAACTTTTTAAAGTTTTGTCAAAATGTAATCTTTAATTAAAGGCACAAAATAAAAAATGTTAAAAAATGATGTAGTATAAGGTCTACAAATATTGCAAAGATTATACAACAAAATTACGAAAATAATAGGTCATTGATGCAACTGCACAGACACTATAAATACTGTCCATTCATAGTGGACATAGATGTAGATTTGTTGGCTGAGTGCAGCAGAAAAGACAAGTTAGTTTAGGCAGCTCTTAAATGGGGACTTAGTTACTGTCAGGATTGTAAGGGAATGGCCAATAAATGTACTGGCAGGAAACTTAGCTTGAAATCGGGAAAGTCAACTATTTTTCAGCCCAGGTTGTGGTAAACACTTCAGGTTTCCTCACATATTTTAGATAATCTTCATTCCTGTAATAGGAAAACGGTTCCAGAGGCCAATGTGACACAGAGGCCTTCCACATAGAGCAGTTATTTACATCTCTCCGGACAGGAATGCATTTTTTTTTCTATGGTCGGCTCTTAAGTGCAGCCAACTGAGACCAGACTTCCATCTAAAAATGACAATATTATTTCACCACTTGTCTGGTTTCCTCCTACACCTGGAATTTATTCTACAAGGACAGTTAGTTTGATACATATCTCGTTATAGATCTCAGGTGAGGTGTGGTACTTTCAGCATTTTTACTTCATGGTAAACATCCTTTAATTTAGGGCAAAACCTCAGAGGCTAAGCTATAGGGAGCGGAGAGGTAAAAGATGCACCTGAGCTTTGGTGCATGAGGGGAGCTAATGGTTCCTCTACTACATAAAGCGACACATGTATTATAAAGGCAAGGTGTGGGCTAGAGAGAGTGCTCCTTACAAATTTTGCATTGGGTCCCAGAAGCTTAAAATTATGCCTCTGGTGGGACATTATTCTTAGAGGCTCTACATACAGGAAAAAAAAAATTATCCACCGGCTCTGAAACAAGACCAACATCACTGCGATCATATGATCTATCATACGAATCCCAGGACCAAGTGACTGCAGTTTTGTAACAAAGGATCTTATATAGAGATTGGCAGTGGAGCAGTCCTGCACCCTCCTCTACTCCCCCTCCTACACCTTTGCCTTAATCTCCATAAACCTACCGACATGCAATATCTGATCATTACTGGACCATCCTCCCCAGTCTGGTCTTCACATAACAGCCTTCACAATTTCTCCTGTGCATCCGTCATGCTGGCTATTAGCACGGTCGGCGGGCGCTAACTTACTGTGCTTGTGGCGTGTTTTCCTGTCCGCCTGGCCAGGCAGCTGCACCGTCTGGTGATAGAGGAAATGCAGCTGCATCCTGCTTGCACTTATTTCCCCAGGCGCATGCTGTACACTGGGGGAAAGAACAGGTAATCACAACTCTCAATGAGAGCTATGAATTACCGAAATGTTGGTCTGTACTTTGGGCGTATTGAAGCGGACCGACATTATGTTGTGTGAACATACCCTTACTATAATGTGCTTCAGATTTTTTGCAACATATGCACCCCATGTGAAAAACACACTTAGAGAGAAGGTCACGATTGTCTATGCTCCAAGAATTTCAAGGAGGTGCTGGCATGTACCTTGAGGTAAAGCTTGCCTCATATTTTTATATTAAATCCACTCACTACAATAAGACTATGTTCACACAGCGTTCAGCTGGGTTGGGCTTTCTTTGCCAGTCCCCTTGCACCTGTGGGGTTATTAGCCAGCTCCTCTCCACACTTTCTACTTGATCCTTCTTGTTGGTTTCTGTCTTTGTATTTGTGTGTTTTACTGAGTTCTGTCTGGTCTGGTCCCTGCCTGTGCTTCCTTGCTGGTCGGATGCTTCTAGTCTGTCTCTGTTCTTGCCTTTGTATTCTTAGTCTGTTCCTGCTTCAGTTTCTTGTCTTTGTTCTTAGCCATGTATTGCCAATGTCTTTGCTATGTTTCTAGTCCATGTTCCAGTTTGTGTTCTACTCTTAGTTCCTGTGTTCCTAGGCCCCCGTCCCCTGCCCGCTCCCGGGCCCCCGTCCTCTGCCCGCTCCCGGGCCTCCGTTCCCTGCCCGCTCCTCTGTTTGTTTTTTATCTTCCCCACTTTAGTACCTGGCATGTCTCTGTTATCTAGTCTGCTACCTTGTCCCTATTTCTGTATGGTGCCTTCGTTGGGTGCCTCTGACCCACCTGGTCAGCTACCACTGCCGGGGACTGTTCTGATGTCACACCTGGCGGTCAACATTACCATCAAAGGTTCTTTGAAGAATGCAATTGCTGCTTAGTTGCACCCCCTCGGAGCAAGCCTGGGGTAGTGGGTTCACTAGCAGCAGTTTAATCATTACAATTCCCCATACTCTGGGACTCATTATCGCAACACATCAGATTCTCATTTACCTTTAAAATTTTGAAAAGTGACCTAAAACTACACATTCTTCAGAATAGCTACAACTTACAGTAACCCTGTTGCCACTAGTCTACAAAGCTCACAGATCAATCTCTCACCTGCTGTCTCCTTCCTTTATCCCTGGAGATCCATTGCCCTCATGGGCAGGGTCCTCTTTTCCACTCCACCAGTTTGTTGATTATTTAGTGTTATTATTGTATTTGTTTCGGTCATATTTTGACCCCTTCCACAATGTACAGCACCCTGGAATTAATGGTGCTTTAAAATAAATAATATTTGGTTAGCTGCACACCCAACCTGTAGCTCTATTGTTTTGGGTACACTCACTGGTGCAACTCTAGCCACAGCAGTTGCTATGCAGTCCAGGGGTTGAGGAGGCCCCACTCCAAGAACATTGTTCCTTTTGGTGGCTTTCTGTTCTCCAGCACTGCTATGTGAGTTTCCTCATATGTGGCAGTATTATTTATACCTTTAACTATTTCTTATGCTGCTGTTTTAGTTTTTCATTAGGTGGTGGGGCCGCATCTCATTTTGCTATGGGACTCTATGAATTCTAGTTACACCCATGGGAACACCGATAGTCAAAATTAGTTGTTTTCCCAGCCTACATGATGCCAAAAGACTATGAAAAATGATTAAAGGGACACCATAAGACCTTACCACAATGTCAAAAAAAATACGGTGGATTGAAGTTGCAAACCAAGTGATGCCACAAGATGGCACATGGTCAAATTGGGCATAAGATAAAACCCCCAAAGTCACATCAAACACATCATGATGCTAAAATGGGTACTTCTCTCTATAACTGGTTATTCTATGGTCTTAGAAATGCTTATGAGCTCAGGTATAAAAACTGGAGAAAACAGTTTATTTCGCAATGAACAGAAATCCTGTAGATTCCCACAAGGAAATCTGTAGTATCAAATATGCATCAAATCAAGCAGATTTTGCTATACATTTGCTGCTGTACTTAAATATAATCAAAAATTTTCAGCATTAAAAATTCACAGCTGAAGATTTTGCTGCAAATCAGTAGCCAAGTCTGCAACAATAAAATGTCAATGTGGATTTCTTGTATATTTTGACTTCCACCAATGAAGTCAATAGGGAAAATTTAGTTCAATGTGTACACCAGCTTACCAGATATAGGGAAAAATTTGCAATGATTCCGAAAACACATACTGCAGGTCAAATTCCACACATATTTTGGGAAAATGTTCTCTTTTGTGTATGGATAAGATGCCTTAAAATCCTATTCACATAGCTGTGAGGGTATGTTCACACGACTAAATAGCAGGTGTATAGCAGAGTGTACTGTGCGCGCTGCTATACGCTGGCAGCTTCAGAGGGACGCGCTGGCAGCTCTCACTGACATTCATTCTCCGTGGTGCGCAATTGCTGGGAGGAATTGACATGTCCATTCTTTCCCCAGGCGCATGCTGTACACTGGGGGAAAGAACAGGTAATCACTGCTCTCAAAGAGAGCTATGAATTACCGAAATGTTGCCCCATGCTTTGGGCGTTTTGAAGCAGACCCACATTATGTTGTGTGAACATACCCTTACTATAATGTGCTTCAGATTTTTTGCAACATATGCACCTCATGTGAAAAACACGCTTAGGGAGAAGGTCACTATTGTCTATGCTCCAAGAATTTCAGGGAGGTGCGGGCATGTGCCTTGAGGTAAAGCTTGCCTCATATTTTTATATTAAATCCACTCACTACAATAAGACTATGTTCCCACAGCATTTTACAGGACATATTTCAGGGCGTAATTTTGCTGCAATGCGCCCTGAAATACGTTCCGTAATTACTGTAATCATTGCTCTCATTGAAAGCTACGATTACCTGCCGTTTTCCCTGACGCATATTGAATGCCAGCAGAAAGAAGTGACATGTCACTTCTTTCCAGCATATACCCGACAGGGATAAGATAATGAAAGTGAATGGGGTCGTCCGAGGGCTGGCGCCTCCTGCACTTTAGAAGAACGCACTGAGCAGCACGTTCTTCTAAACACACAGCGTTTTGCGGCACGCACAGGTACGCAACATGAACATACCCTAAGAGCTGTATGGATATGATTGCAGAGAGCTCCCCTTTGTGGTGGCTGCAGGAAGATAGTATCTTATTTTCTGCTATGAATTAAAGCACTCTGCCAACACAAAAACCTGCTCCATTTTCACTGTCAGACAATGGACGGTGATAGCAATCCATACATTTCCCCTCCTTAGAGGATATCTACACTGTCAAAACCTCTTCTTGTTATATCACATTACAACTTTGCAGAGTCTTGACACGAATTCTCCTAGCACTTTGGTTATACAGCTCCTAGGAAGATGTATAGCAAGTGGCTCCTTGATTACAGACAAAGCCTGTGTAGTCATGTGCTCCCTCTTCTACAGGTTAGAAACACACGACTGCTGAATGAATACATAGGAGTTGCTTTTAGTCTATAACCATGGAGATGCATAAATCTAAATAGGCGCTGTAGACCCGAAACGGCAGAAG
Organism: Phyllomedusa bahiana; assembly: GCA_025379985.1. NCBI lineage: Eukaryota > Metazoa > Chordata > Amphibia > Anura > Hylidae > Phyllomedusa > Phyllomedusa bahiana. Next base: position 33,937 of record JAODAL010017477.1, read on the forward strand.
AGTTTTATTAAGACTATTAGTAAAGTTGTTTATTTTAAAAGCACTGGAGCAATAAGGCTATGTTCATACGGCGTATTGCGGCACGTATTGTATGCGCCGCACTACGCTGTGTGTTTTGGCACCACGCGCTGATCACCATGTAATTTCCAAAGCATGTGGGGGGTGAGCGGCACCAGGCCGGCCCCATTGACATGCATTGTCAGTGGCGCGCAAGCACCGTGAACAATTGACATGTCAATTCTCTCCCTGCGCATACAATCCGATCATATTGTACGCGCGGGGAGTCTCTGAGAGCTCTGGATTACCGTAATTGTGGTGCGCATTTCGCCGCATCTAAAGCACAATACACAGCAAAATTGGCGCTGAAATACGTGTGAACGTACCCTAAAGAGCATTGCAAAAAAATACAGATCCTTTAACTCTTTTCTGCTTCCACCTGACACTCATTTTCAACTAGATCTAAATTGCATGTGAAGCAGCTGCATATGACAGAGAGAAAGCAGATGGATATGTTTACCTTCAGAAACGCAAAAGTCAATGAAATATTTTCTCCATAACAACCATCATGTGAATGACTCAGTGTGAAGTTATCAGGAAAGCGTGCAGCTTCCTTCTACTCTCTCTGTGATTATTAATGCCTGATGGGAAATTTTAAAGTGAACACCAAACTAAGCAATCGTGGGAGAAGAGACTTGATGAGAGAGGTAAAGAAGAAACCCAAGATCACTGTGGCTGAGCTCCAGAGATGCAGTAGGGAGGTGGGAGAAAGTTCCACAAAGTCAACTATCACTGCAGTCTCCACCAGTCGGGGCTTTATGGCAGAGTGTGCCGACAGAAGCCTCTCCTCAGTGCAAGACATATGAAAGCCTGCATACAGTTTGCAAAAAAACACATGAAGGACTCCCAGACTATGAGAAATAAGATTCTCTGGTCTGATGAGACGAAGATTGAACGTTTTGGTGTTAATTGTAAGTGGTATGTGTGGAGAAAACCAGGCACTGCTCATCACCTGCCCAATACAATCCCAACAGTGAAACATGGTGGTGGCAGCTTCATGCCATGGGGATGTTTTTTAGCTGCAAGGACAGGGCGACTGGTTGCAACTGAAGGAAAGAAGAATGCGGCCAAGTACAGAGATATCCTGGATGAAAACCTCTTCCAGAGTGCTCTGGACCTCAGACTGGACCGAAGGTTCTTCTTCCAACAAGACAATGACCCTAAGCACACAGCTAAAATAACAAAGCAGTGGCTTCAGAACAACTCTGTGACCATTCTTGACTGGCCCAGCCAGAGCCCTGACCTAAACCCAATAGAGCATCTGTGGAGGGACTTCAAAATGGCTGTCCACCAACATTCACCATCCAACCTGAGGGAACTGGAGAGGATCTGCAAGGAAGAATGGAAGAGGATCCCCAAATCCAAGTGTGAAAACTTGTTGCATCATTCCCAAGAAGACTCATGGCTTTACTAGCACAAAAGGGTGCTTCTACTTAATACTGAGCAAAGGGTCTGAATACTTAAGTCCATGTGATGTTTCAAGTTATTCTTGTTTAATAAATTTGCAAAAATATCTACATTTTTTTTTCTTTCAAGATGGGGTGCAGAGTGTACATTAATGATCACTGTACATACACACACACACAGTGGTACCTTGGTGCTCATTATAAATTGGTTCCAGAAGACAGGTTGAGTACCAATACATTTTTTCCTATAATCAGTTAGCAACCATAAGAAAGGCCAGATTTTTATAAAACATATGCATTAATGAGGTTGTATATTACTAAATAAACATTGAGACATAAAAAAATTTAAATCAAATAATTTTAACCTCACCTAACCTGTGTTACCTGTATTCAGAGGAGCTCATGGGCTGAGGAACAGGCGGGGAACCTTTTTTCTGCAAAGGGCCATTTTTATATTTATAATATCATTCACAAGCCATTCAAAATTATCTTAACTTAATTAAATCTTTAATCAAATATAGCAGTTTAATTTTTTTTTACTCACCCCTGATGTGATAGCTGGAATTACTTTTCTCCCTGATCAGCATAAGTGCAGCTGCACATTGTTGAATGGACAAATATATATGCAGCAAGTTGTGCAGCATAGACAGCTAATATACAACGGACTTGAGCAGTTGCATGTAAACACTTCATATGCTCACATACAAAAGAAGACAGACATAATCATGGAATAACTTTGCTTTACCATTGGTCGTAACATATACAGTATATGTGTATCCATCCAGGGCTGTTCCTAGGCTAAATTGCACTCAGGGTGAGATGAAGAAATTTCTGCCACCCCCCTTTTAACATGTTGAGCCATGATGCGATACAATGCATCAACATCAACCAGAGCCAGAATATACAAAAAGCTATAAACCCAAGGTTCTACATATAAAACGACTAAATAATAGTCATACAGTGACCCAATAACATTGCTACACAAAAACAGAATCCCAGGATATTACCAATGTCCTACTAAGACCACATATCACCACCACAGTGACTGAATAATACACCACACCATGACCACATATCACCACCACATAGTGACTGAATAATACACCGTACCATAACCAATTATACTACACCATTATACTACAACCAATATTACCGGCATACAGTTACCATACAGTGGTGGATACAAATTGTATACAGACTTTGCATACATATGAGCGATTACAGTAAAGTCACATCCAGGGACTTACAGAAGACGTCTCTGAAGAGTTTCTCTCTTCTTTGATGATTTGTCCTCTTTCCCTTATTCTTCTCCATCTGTTCCAGACCTCCATGACATCTTATCCTGGCCACGACTATTCACTGTAGAATTTACAAAACAAACATCATAGACTCTTTACTTTTCCAGCACTTCCCTACCAATTCCTATCGCTGTAAAACTCCCCATCTGTAGCGCCTCTAATGGTAATAATGACCCCTTTGTGCCTCTACCAGAAAACTGGCCCCAACCGGCTTTGGGGCTCCCACTTGTGCACCAAGTTTTAGTCTTGTTTTGTACTCCCATATAAGAGGTAGTTAAATCTCCCAATATATTATGTAGGTACACCCCCAAACTAGGTAGGCAGATAAAGAAACTCCATTTTAGGTAGGTAGTCCTCAGTTAGGTAGGTGTATAGTACCCCATTAGATAGATAGACTTATAAGTCCTCCAATGTGTAGGTATCTAGGTCCCCTATTAAGTAGATGATAGGTAGTTAAATAGGCCTCCCCAATAAGTAGAAATATAGGTCCAGAGTATGTAGTTATATAGTCCCCCTGTAGGTAGGTATAGAGACTCCTCAGGTGGTAGGTATATAAGTTCCCTCAAGGTACACACAGCACCCTTGTAGGTATAGTTCTCCTGTAGCTATGTATATGCCCCCTGCAGGTAAATATATGTCCCCTTTAGATAGGTATATGCCTCCTGTAATTAGGTGTATGCCCCCTATAGGTAATAATTACAAACATATGCCCCATGTAGGTAATTATTATTAATATATATACCCTCTGTAGCTCTTTATAATAAACATATGCCCTCGGTAGTTCTTTATTATAAACAGATGACCCCTGTAGCTCATTATTATAACCATATGCCCCCTGTACCTTATTATTAAAATATATGCCCCCTGTAGCTCATTATTATAAATATATATGCCCTCTTTACCTTATTATTAATATATATGCCCCCTGTGGCTCATTATTTATATACAGGCGCGCTATAGCGTATTATAAATCTATATGCTCCTTTTACCTTATTAAGATATATGCCCCCTGTGGCTCATTATTAATATACATGCCTCCTGTAGCTTATTATTATAAATATATAGGCCCCCTGTGCAGCATTATTAATTTACATGCCCCCTGTAAAGTTTAAATTAAAATAAAAAAAGTACTCACATCTCCATGATCCTTCTCCGTGCGGCTAGCTCCGGTGTAAGCGGCGTGATGCTTCCAGCCGAGGAGATCCAGCGTCTCAGGGGGGTGTGATGCAAGGCTTTCATCACACCCCCCATGATGCTGATGTATATGTACAGTGCTCACTGACCATTATACATACAAGGGAGAAGGCAGGAGGGTAACGATCTATCCTGCCTTCTTCCTCTAGGAGCAGCTGCACAGTGTGTGTGCAGCTGCTGACTCTGTGCGGCTGTTGTAAAACGACCGTGCGGAGTCAGAGGGTAATAGACCGCCTAGCTCGCCCGTATGAACGTCCCAGTATATATCTACACAAACATACACATATATAGGGTGTGTGTGTGTGTGTGTATATACCTGTATATGTATACACACACATACTTATGTACAAATTTATCTTTAGATTTTTAATTCTAATAAAAGTTTGCAGTTTTTGGGCTGTCTACTTCTAGTGTGGGCTGTGTACTATTGGGGTAGAACCAGAAGTTCTCATCATCATAGGTAGGATTAATATGTCAGGTAATAATACCTCTTTTTAGCTGTAGGCAGAGAACACAGGATCCTCCACGGGCAGCAGCAGCACAGTGTCCTCGTCACCTGTCACGAGACCTACTCACTGCACTCTCACTTGTCATTTGCTGTAAAGCAAATCCTTGCAGCTTCTGTTGCACCAACACATACAAGATGGCTGCATTTATAATCATGCAAACATAAAAGGTTAGACTATGAGTGATTAAAGTTGAGCTATCCTCCCGGCAAAACACAGCAGAGGAGGCGAGGAGGGTGGAGTGACGGAGGAGGGCATGACAGGCAAGGGTGTCACTACATCCATCTACATAGAGTTCTGCTGTTCTGGATGATGTGATGTACAGGCAGGTGGGCGCACAGCAATTACTAAATACAACCGAGAATCATTTTTATGCCCTGTCAGTTTCATATTCATCTGTTACAAAGTGATCTTGCAGAGAGAAGAAAGTTTACGCTTAACTTACTTCATTATAAAGGGAATCAATCATCTCCTAAAAGCATCGCTCACGTATCGTTATATTTAGTACAATTATTATGCTTCTAATTGACAAAAATGTATTTTGCGGAATTAAACATTAAAATAAAGATTTGTTTTCTAACAAAGTGATTTAACCAGCATTATCCTGTGGCTATCTAATTTTATCAAGCAGAAGTCCATACAATAATAGCAGAGCAGAGTTTGTCATTAGGCAAGACGTGAAGAGATTTTACACAATGTGTATTGGTTTTCTATATGGTATCAGTAGAAATTCATCATCACAAATCCAGCACTGCTACACCAGTACAAGTGCATAGATCTTTGTACAATTGCCCCATAACCTTGTCAGATCACTAAGGCTATGTCTACACAACCAAAATTTGACGGCATTTTAACATCGCTGGACTACGGTTTTTGCCACAGATCTGCGCTAGAAACCACAGTCTGTTTTCAGATTTGCCGTCGTCCCCGTACCGTAAACGTACAAGAATCTGACCTACATAGCGCTGGGTACAGTCGGATTTTCGGCAGATTTTAAATGCTGAATCCGCCAAAAATCAGTGCGTTGTAGACATAACCCAATTACAGTACAAAGATCCCACAGATAAGTAGATCTTTAAATTACAATCACACTTCTTTGACAGGTTTATCCTCATACATTTTGGACATTAGTTTTCAACCTTCTGGTTATAATTATTTGGCTCTTCTTTTTTTTTTCCTCCCCGCATTTCGAGAGCCATACCTTTTTTAATTTTCCAGCTATAGGGCTTGTTTTTTGCAGAACAAGATGTACATTTTTTATGGTGTCATTGACCATACCATATAATGTACTAAGAAGCCAAAAAAAATTCTATGTGGTGAGGAATGTGATAAAATAAAGTACTTTCGCCATTTTTGCGGGGGTTTTGTTTTTATGGCGTTCACTCTTCATTATAATCAGTATTCTGCAGGTTGGTATGATTCCAGTGATACCAGGTATGTAGGGATTTCCTTATGTTTTAGTACTTTAAAAAAAAACATAAAAAAAAAAAATTCTCTACTCTTTAGCTTCGCGAACAATAACTTTTTGTTCGTAGAAAATCGCGAACACAGTTATAATTGCAGGCTGAACTGTAGTTTTTATTGGTAACATTTTGAGATACATGGGATATTTTAATCATTTTTTTTTTCAATTTTTTCAGGATGCAAAAGGACCCCAAAACACCCCAATTTTGGCGTTTGGAATTTATTTTCTTCTACGGTGTACAGTGTACGGAATAGAAGATGCTATATTTTAGTAGATCAGACTTTTACAGATGCATTGACACCAATTGTGTGTAACTAATTTTTTTTATTTGTAAAATGGCAAAAGGTGGTGGCTTTGAACTTTTAATATTTTATATTAAAGTTTTATTTTTTTTCACTTTTGTATTTTTAGCCTCTCTATGCTACTTGACCACTAAGGGACGTGATCGCTTGTACACCGTTTTGCATTATATCATGCAGAAGGGTGTACTAAAATGGCAGGAAGTAATAGAAGCGCTTACATGGCGCTTCCAGCTGCCATGGCAACCTCTTGGCATCCCGTGATCTTGTCACCAGGTGTCAATTGTAAGAAGGAACAGTGCAGTTAAACAAAATAGTTCAGATCCTCACTGTTGGTGGCAGGTGTCAGCTGAGCCAATACTTTTAGGGGGCCTGCTCCCAAGGTAAGAGTGGGTCCCAGAGATGGACCTATACCCATCAGACTTTGATGGCATATCCCATTGATATGCTGTCAAAGTATATGGTGGGAACACCCCTTTAACTAAAAAATACAGCAACAACCACCTTCATAATAGGGTGTGTACATTTAAAGGGGTTTTGCCACAATCTTATTTCATACCTCCTGCATCCAGCTCTTCAGCTCTGTGTGCTCAGAAGGGGGCGTGTGTGATTTGTTTATATTGTGACCCAGCAGGATGACATCACCAGGACTTTCCTTCTCTCTAGTCAAAGAAAGGTCTATTTATGTATAGAGCTGTGAGTAGCTCAGAGGTAATATTTTTGCTTCAAAGCACAAGGGTCCTAGGTTCAAATCCCTGAAGGAACTTTACCTGTGGATTTTTTTCCTCTTTATCAATGCACATACCTGATTGAGTTTTTTTTTTTTAATTTGCACTGTTTGACTTATTACTAGAGAGTCCAAAGGACAGGAGTAGAATGACAGCACCTGGGGTTTGAACACTCAGTAGCTGAGAGGAGAAGTGATGTCTGAGCATGTCTGACCAGTACTGAGGAGCTCTAAGCCCTGGTCGAATCCCCTGGAGACGAGCTGTAAACAATGGATCACTAAATGAGCAGCTAAAACAAAAATATTGCAGAATTTTTAATGATGATGAATGGTGAAAATGTTTATTATTTAATTCTCAAACTTCCCACATACAATTTTACTTTGTGGCAAAACCCGTTTAATCAACAGGGTATACTAGTATTCGTTGATTACATGGTAGTATTTCAAGATATACTAGTATTCGTTGATTACATGGTCATGTTAAAAAAGGTCAGATATTTTTCAGATGCCAAGATGTATGCTATAAAAACCTGCAATGTTAATGCAGGGGTGTGGATATTTTAGAAGCAGTGTATACACTGTAATGTATTCTACTTCTTGGCTATAACTTTATGCCTTCAGAATATAATTATACATTTTCCTAACTTCTAGCATGATCATTCATTTAAAAACAAGTTGATTTTTGATGAACGGGTCCCTTTAGGCAGCGTTTTCTTTTAAGCAGAAAATGAAGCTCACTGACATGCATTAATTATATTGATATACCTTGGGATACAGAATTAACTTATGAAAGAAAGCAATTTCATATAGAGTTTTACACAGTTGTGACAGATAAAGGTTTATATGTAGAAAAACATAAATAAAAACAAAAGATCTAGGATTATTGGGAAGTGCAATATTATCAGAAAAATGGTGAAGGTATAGACAGGTGACCATACAATGTTTAAGGCCAGAGTCTCACAATGAAATTCAATACTCTTGAGACACACCAGGTATCAGAGGGGGTGGGGGCCGCTAAAAAAAAAACACTAATCAAAAAACATGTCTAGCAGACATGGTGTGCAGGGTTTTGGTGTGAATTAATGAGATATGAACCAACCACTAACACTATTGAACCTTGTACCAGTGATACATATTCCTACAGAGTTGTTGTAACTCCTACCTGACAGCCAGTCACAATAATATGGCTCTTTGTTTTTTTTTTTCCCTGCTCGCCTTTACAAATTTTTATCAGTTGTTCCCTAGTTAATTTACCTGCTGCTTTTGCTCATGGTCTTCATCATCCTCCACACATCTTCTCTTTAGCTTAAAGGGGTTGTCTCACTATGAAGATCATAGTTTAAAATGAGGGGCCCATAAATGTAAGCATGTATGTAGGTCCTTGGTTACTGTTAGCAAAGTGCTATGGGAGGGGAGGAGGGAGAAAGAAAAAGTGCCACATGAAAGAGAAAACACAGCAGTCCCATGTGCAGTCTTGCATCGGCAGACCCAGGTAAATCTCATGTGCTGTGCCACGTAGAAGAAGAAGAAAAAAACAAAAAAAAAAACTTGTGAGACTGATGAGAGGTCCTATGTAAACCACTTGTGAGACAGATGTGCAGTCCCATGTAAACACAGATAAAGTGTATAGTTCTGTTTTGAAGATCTGTAGAGGTCAGTGGTGTAATAATCTGCAGGATATATCACGGTGTGTGAGAGACAGAGAGAAAAAAAAAAAATCACCTATCTTTCCCAGAGTCCTGAATGTCAAATGCCCATTCTAGTTACAAAGTATGTAGAGAAAGAGAGAAATTTAGATATAGCTTTTCACTTCCAATGAGAACCTCTCCCTTCCCCCAAGTTCACACAGAATGAATCATCACGAGCACACTTTGGAGGAGTGACTGCAGAGAATGGAAATACACCCTGCAGGAAGGAAAAACACGCCCCTCTATTTCACAAGCTCTGCTTGGCAACCACCAGAAAACATTGTCAACTGTTGTAACGAGACAAGCCCTTTATGGTCATGGACAACTGCCTTTACATTCCGCTGTAAAATGTTTTGATACACCTTTAAATTCATTGTTCCCCCAGAGAGCACAAGGCATCTAAGCTCTGAGGCAGCATATGAGATGTTTTGGTGCGCAGTGTCCTTTTTCTTTCAAACAGAGTTGTGCATTTGCCCTTAAAAATGTAACCTGTGTTTCCTTATGTGTATAGAACTCCAAACGCATTGTGGAACATCCAGGGATTCTCAATTTTTACTCAGCCTTCAGTAAAATTGCTGCCTAAAAGATTACTGGGCTCAGAACCTTCTCTAATCCTGTAGACTTGTGGCAGAAGTCCAGTTATTCCATCCATCCATCGGACACCAGCGACCTTGTGCAGGTTACCTTCTGCCACAAAAACAGTATCAACCCATGAACCTTGAACTTCACAAGACCTCTGAAGGTGTCCTGTTTTATCTTCCACCAAGATGTTTGCAGCAGATTCTTTATACCTTATATATTATTTTCTATGCTTCCCATAGGTGCTAAATATAATCTGAAGAAAGAGTCAAAATTTTACTTTTTTCATATTTCCCAAACCATTTCTGAACAGTGTGGCATGGTACAATTTCCTGCTGAAAGGGGAGTGTAGCATGGTACAATTTCCTGCTGAAAGGGGACACTGCCATTAGGACAGTTGCCATAAAGCTGCCTGCTTGGTTTGTACAAAGTGTAGGTGGAAAGTGTCAAACTAACATCCACATGAAGGCAGGATGCCTGGTTTCCTAGCAGAACATTGCCCAGAACATCACCCTCTGCAAGCTTGCATTTTTCTCATAGTACATCCGGGTGGAGCCTTGAACCCCATGTGGTCACTGCATGCCATACATGGGGGTCAGCATGGGCATTCTAATTGCCTGTAGCTACACAGCAAAGTACAATGCACTGTACATTCACACACCTAATTTATCATTTGAACCATGGCCAGCATTAATGTTGTATTTTTTTACCAATTCGTGCTCGGTAGTTCAAGTGTCTAATAGGATGGGCTAGACTTCTGCCCCATAGCACAACTTTGAGCTCTGGATGCTGCTGATCCAGTCGTCTAGTCATCACAATTTAGTCCAGGTCAAAGTCACTGAGATCTTTATGCGTGCGTGATGATGTTTTCTGCTCACACAAGGTGTGGGACTGTAATCTAATTTGTGATCTAACAGTGGGACTGTAATCTTCTAAAAATGTCGCACAGTTCTTGGTCAAAAGGTGGCTATGGCAGCTACTACCTCCCACCTTTTTCACCATTCACACACACAAGCAGAAACTAATAACGCATACCTTCAGAAAGTTTTGTATAATAATTGTATTTCAAAGTTATATTTGATCACATCTGTTTAATCTTAATTTAAAAACACAATACAAGGAACATTTCCAAAACTTTTTAAAAAAAGGATCACAAATTCATAAAAATACCTGTATTAGAACAGTAAATAAAACAGTTTATAAAAGAAAATGAAATTCGTACATTCGAGAAATGTATTTTAACTTGTTTGTCATATAAAATAATTGAGATTATCCTTGGGAGGGGGGAATTATCATAGATATGCATATAGACATCTGAATATTGAAGGCCTGTGAGGAGACAAGAGAAGCTGTAAAGATAATAGCATGGGGTCCTGGAGAACTGGTCCTCGGATCCCTATACCTGGCTTGTGGTAATTCTCTAAGGTTCTTTAAGAGACTGATCATATGCATTGCTGTACTTAAAGGGAACCTGTCACATTCAAAATGCTGTCTGTGTTATCAGGCCATCAAACACTTTTTTGTACGATTGTGCATACAGAGATCATTGATAACCCCGCCCATTGGACTGCTTAACCCAGAATAAGAAGGAATTTAAATCTTTGCAACTGGAAATATAAATCAATTTGGTCAGCTTTTTTGCTCTATAACATGATACCAGCAGATCTGATAACATTTTCAATATGACAGGTTCCCTTGCTTCTTCGGCCGACAGCTGTTTCTCTTGATCCTTCTATACACATTTGTGCTTAGCGGAGCATGCATGTATTCTGAATGGGGGAAAAGCCACTGCCAGACTCCTCTGATAGCAGTTTATCTTCCCAAGTAATCTAATGTGCACAATCC
>JAODAL010017477.1:50000-77620 GCA_025379985.1 Phyllomedusa bahiana
CAACAAGCGGCAAATCAATATAAGGGCTCACACAGCTTCCAGTTCTAAAGCTGTATGCACACTTGTCTTCATTCACATTAGTTACCACAAATAAGAACAGAACGGAGGATTTTTTTTTTCTCAAAGCTGGTTTCGTTTTCCATGTTTGGGCTTATTTGTTAGCTAGACAACCCCTTTAATTACCATAAGCACCTTTATGATAGCCGCCACTCCAGTGAAAAACCCCATGATCCTTCACTGATCTGTTTACTTCACTGCCCAAAAACAAGCTGCAGCAATCAAGTGTGGTACATGCCAGCAGCATCAGAACAGTGATGTAAATGGGGAGCGACGGTGAACCTAAGGATCAATGGGGGGAGGGATCTGAAAGGATGCATGGGCTGATTTGTAACTTGCTTTTAAAGGTTATCGCCACCTTCATAACCAACCATTTTTATTGCTACAATCAGTTCATACTGTGATCTGTCGATTTTCCATGCTAACCTTTAAAAAGGAACAGGAAATAGGTGACAGATATTATGACTGCGGAATTAGACTACGCAGGGGCTGTTTGTGGTCTATCATTATCATAGAGACACAAAGCTCAGCCCAGAAATTGTAGGCACAAAATGGTAATACATTAATAATCAAGACAATTGTTTATTCAGATATACTGGGAAAAAAAGAACAATTGCTTGTGAAAGTATACATAGACCTGTCCATTAAAAAAAAAAAGACAAAAACCCGACACTTACCTAGCCGTCCCCCGCCACTGAGAAGCTCCCGGAAGCCAGCATAATTGTTTCGTCACCATGGAGAGGCCAACATTTAATTGAAAGTCACGGGAGTACAAGCCTCTCCTCTGTGTTAGGGGAAGAACCTGGAAGCTAAGAGGAGCGGATCGTGGGCGCTCCGGAGCGGCAGCAGCGGGGGCTGCTAGGTAAGTATCAGGTTTTTTCCTGTTTGGACTAACCTATCCACAATGCAGTTTGTGTTATTTCTAAATGAACAACCCCTTTGAAGCTTGACAACCCCCTTTTTTTTTTTTTTTTTTTTACCAAAAATATAAACAGAACCCAGCTCTAAAGAAAACAGGAGATATTCCTATAGAAATTTTTTAGGAAAGTTTCCCCATTCTGCTCTCATTATGTGGTAATGAAGGAATGTAACATCACAAGCGCGCATGCAGCTGAATGAGAATATTTTCACGTTATTTTTCATGATTTTGTTTTCTTGTTTTTACTAAAAAGATTTTTTTTTAAAAAAAGTAACACAAAAAGGGGGTCGCTTCCACAAGGGTCTCAGATGTTAAAAATACAGGACGTCCGTCCCTATATCAAAACAACCTTCTCATGTCTGTTTGGTGTTAACAAAAGTACCAGGACGTACATCAACACAGATTTCTTGCATACAGACAGAAAAATGAAATCCTGGTTGGTCACACTGAGGCCCAGCAGGTCTATGACAACAATTAACTGCAAAAAGGAAAGTGTTGTCATTGGGACACAAGTTCTTAAGAGTCTACCCCTTGATCACTCACATCCACAGGAATTAGATACATCACATTTTTAAAACACAAAAAAGAGCAATATGCTTTAGTTTTCCAAAATGTAACATGTTTCTTATCAAACCCAATCCAGGATGCACACAGAAGAATCATCTTCCCCCATCCAGCTCTATTATTAAGTGCATGACACAATTTAAAGCGTCTGTTCTGTAAGACAAACTTTTTATTCTCCACTAGCTAAGCAGAGGGATTCAAAAAAACAGTCACCGGTGCGTGCCATCTCAAGCCAATGTCTCCGCTGCTTCTCCATGTTACAGAGACGTGTCGTTCCCCCTGCTGCGTTTAAATACCGCTGTCTTCACTTTCCTTCCCAGGCATCTTCCCGCTGTTTTGCTTCAAGATGCCTTCTCTCTGTAAAAAAAAAAAAAAAATATGAGATATATAAAACTCATCCTGGTCACAGATCCTTCCTTTTTAGTTTTACTAAGATTTTTGGAAAAAGGGGTCCTAAACTTTGGTTTTAAATAAGGAATACAACTTTCTAATGGAATCCTATTTTACAGTTCTCTGTATACAGTCAGTGGTGTATACAATGAAGACAATTCAGTTGCCATAGCTACTGCTAAGGTCATGTATAGAGGCCTTTATACATCTGCAATTTCTCTAGTCTCTCCGAGATATACCAGTACACATATAGACAGTATTGTATGCAGGTGGTAGCCATAAATAAGGTGCAGATGTGATGTTGTCCACGTCTTGGTGTCTGAGGAGACAAAGTCCTTTTTGCCACATAGATACCAGTTATATGCATAGCGTATGGTAAGTGGGGTCCTATTACAGATTTTCCATTAAAGGGGTTGTCCACTACAAAGATTGCTTTTTATGTTAAAAATCTTGCAAAAACAAGTCACTTTGCAATATATGTCCATTAACAGTGTCCTACCTGTTCCTAGATATCCCCTCTTGTATCAGCTGCATCAGCTCCTCAGGTCGCTATAGCTACAGACCTGTTTGATCTATCCTGATAGGCTGCCAGCACTGGTTGCTATAGCTACAGACCTGGCTCTACTGCAGCCCAGTAGAAGCCAGTAAACATGCCCCTGAATTCAAAGTGAAACCAAGAAAATAGGACCGAGGTAAGATGAATTGATGACTTGGGACAACCCCTTTAAGCTTCAAGTTACTTGTGCATTAAACATTGATATGATAAAGCTATATAAACAATGCAACAGAGATCTACATGTCCATGGACGTAGTTATGGCAACCAAAATAAAAACAAAACATTATTTACATTGCTGGCAGCATTCGGGGAACCCCAACAATGAAAAATAGATCTAAGGCTAGGTTCACACAGCTTAAATTTGGACGTATTTCAGTCTGTAATTACGCGGCGGAGTACGCAAATTACGGTTGGAAAACGTCCAAGTCATTACGGTAATCCACAGTTCTCATAGAGAACTATGGATTACGTCTCCTCTCCCTGCTCGGCGAATCCGCCGGGTGGGGAGATAAGCGACATGTGAATTACCAGCGGCGTTACGCGCCGCTGGGTATGCAAGGTGTATGGGCCGGCGGGGTGCCGGCCCTTCGCTGCCGCCCCGCCCCTGGCCACACTGCGTAATTGCGGGGCGTAATTACGCCCAGCATTTAAGTCGTGTGAACCTAGCCTAAGGGTCACATCACAGAGTGACTATATTCTGTTGTTGAAAATTGCTTGTGTGTACAGTTGCATATTCTACTTACATAATGGCGGATTACAATGACAAGGAATGACTAAAATTACTGCAAATTCTTTTATTATGACACATTGGGGCGGATTTATTAACACTGTCTAATACTTAGTGCATACTAAGAATAGACAGTCTAAAAATGTACATTTATTGATGCATGATGAATCTGGCACACGCCTTGACAGATTTGTTTTTACACAACTTTACCCCCTAAAGCCGAACGCCTGAAAAATACTTAATGACCAGCAATTTTTTTTAGTTTTTTACTCCTTGCATTTCAACAGTCGTAACTTTTTTATTTTTTCAATGACGCAGTTGTATGAGGCCTCGTTTCATTCGGGACAAGTTGTACTTTTTGGAGGAATAGTTTAAGTTCACTGATATTTTTTTTTTTACATCATTCACATTTCACACTTAATAACTTGTTAGATTTAATTCTACAGCTTATTACCGTCATGTGGATACCTAATATGTGTAGGTTTTTTTTGTGTGTAATGTATGCAAAATTATTTTTAATAAATATTTTATTTTTTTTCTACACTGTTTTTTTAAAGCCTATATAGGGGATAACTTTTTTTTTTTTTTTTACATTTAGCATATATGGATATGCTAATACATTACTAATACATTATGTGGCAGAGTGACCTTAGGCAAAGTGTTTCCACTTGGCTGTGTGCAACAGGAGTTTGAGACTGCCACAATCTATCGCTGGAAGGGAACATTGCATACATAACAGTAAAGTTGCAGACATCTAGTATGGTACTACGCTACTGACAGCTAAGTACTGGATTGCTTATTGGACGTCAAAGCGTTGAGGGGTTGGCATTTAAGGCATGTTTGGGCCGTCACTTGATGGTACCTATAAAAAGCCTGCAAGTTTGTTGGTTTCAGACTGTTTGTTGCCCGTCAATTGTATGACAAGGAGACGAGAAAACTCCGGTGCATGACTGAATAAAGGGTCAGTACTAATATAAAAAGAGATATAAAATATAGACAGCACCTTAAATGTATTGAAGTTACAGGGTTCTGCCACTAGGTGGTGTGCAGCAGGAGACCCTCTGCAGACGTGCCACCGAAAACCTGTTATCGGTGGGGGAAGGCAACCATTTAGCATCAGTAACCCTAAGTTGCTGACACGTCACTAGTATGGCTGCTATGCAGCTAGTGCTGGGTTGCCTTTTTCGGGACCGTCATAGCGTTGGGTGGGTGGCCCATGTTCAAGGACAGGTTTTTGGCAGGTCACTGGAGGCCTATAAAAAGCCTGTTACTCCAGGTGTTCAGGGGATGTGGCTTGCTTCCTGGCAGTGGAGCGGTAGGAGAGCTGAGGCTCTTATCCCCCGGACTTAAGGCAAGGTTTAAAGGGGTTGTCTCGCTACAATGATTGGGTTTTAATTAAAAGATCTTTAAAAAACAAGCAGCTTTGCAATATATGTTCATTACAAATGTCCTACTGATTTTGAGTTAGCCCTGTTAGTAGGAGTGCCTCAGCTTCTCAAATTTCTATAGCAGCTGACCTGTTGATCCTTATCTTACTGGCTGTCAGGTCTGTATGACTCATCGCCTTTGAAGACAGGTCAGAGCAGAGAGCCCCTCCAGCACAGAATGCTTCTGCAGTGGAGGGAGGGGGAGGGAGGACTCTGGCTTCTGTGCCCATGGTGCCTGGATTAACCCTGTGTGTGCCTGCTTCCTCCTGCTCTCTACACAGATAGATGTGACAGCAGTGACCCTGTGTGTTACTATAATCATGATGTGTCTGTGGAACTGTCACTATACTAATACTATACAGATCAGGCATGTGAATACTTCATGCTGTGCTGTACTAGTGACACATAGTAACACTTCCCAGCTGCCCTGTGTCTGTTCTGACAGGGTTTGTTGTTTGCTGGAGATGTGGAGACTTGTAAGCTAAGCAGGGGATATAGGAACACATGCATCCCCTCTGCTATTCGCATACACAGCAGCTTCACAGACCTCGCTACACTCATAGATCAGCCCTCTCCTGCAACAGACCTAGGCAGGCACACACAGGGTTAACTCTGGCAGCAAACCCCCTCCCCCTTGCTGTATAGAAGTTATGGAGCTGCCTGTGTGCTGAGGGGGGAAGAGGGAGCAGAAGAGACAGACCAAGAAGCACGCCCCTCAATTCAACTATCAGGCTCACTGACAGGCTGAAAGCTTGTAATGAGACAACTCCTTTAAGGAAAGCCTAGAGTGTACAGGGACCGTACAGTATTAGTGGGAACTGGACGATAGGTCCAGACCACAGATTAGAGAGGGACTCTAAAATTGTTTAGTTAGTGGCCAGACGGCCGAGGGTTTATTTCGTATGTTTTTCTGTGTACTGCTGTACCTTTATTCTGTGCCTGAATAAATCTGGCTGAGGTCAGAAAGAAGAGAAGCTTGGTGTCAGTGTGCCAATACCGTTTATGAAAGATGGCAATCCCGTGAGCTAAGACCCCCTGAGCCGGTCCAAGATGGCGGCAGAACAGGACCGAGTCTCACAATTCTAATCTGTGTTAGTTTGACACAGTCAGCAATCAGGGCAGCACACAGTGTGCTCTGATTGCTGCCTTGTTACACAGACAACCCTGGGGCAACGCTAGATCCCCAGAGTGGACTGTGTAGCCGTTCCCTGGGCTCTGTCAGGTCACCGGCGTCCCGATCACCTGACAAAGCAGGGGAAAGCCCTTTGATTATGCTGCGGCCACGAACCATGACAAAGGGTTAAGCGTTAGAGAGCGGATTCGCAAACCCGGATGTCTGCAGCGACGCTGAAAGATGTCGCTGCAGACGAACAACCTGCAACACCCGATGCCAAAAGGCGGCAGGCGGTTGTTAAACGGGTTTTGCCACGATGTAATGTTGACGTGGGATCCTCCAAAATGGGTAATCACTTTTCTAAATATATGTCATCAAAAAAAGTGAAGCCTCAGAGCTACAGCCTTTCTTACATGCCCTTAGTTACTTAAAAGTTTACACTACACATGACCAGCAGCTGATCTGGCCACGCTTGCGTTGTCTGTACTTCTTATCTGATGACAGGGAGCATGAAGGAGCTGGCAAGGGACTGTAGAGAAAAAGCAGTGAATCAGCCCAGTGTCTTTTTTGTATAGAATCCACTGGTTGTAATGTAATTATTTCAGTGAACATTGCACACGCTCCCTGCTTCCTAGCTGTGTTCTCAGCCCCTCTCTCTCTCTGTGAGGCTTCGTGCTTTGATTATAGTCTCTTCTGAGTAGATTAAGAGGTAAGGAAGTCACTTCTTGGCAAAACCACTTTAAGGGGTTATACTATTTTTTTCAGCTGGCTTAGTTTAAACTTATCATTGCATCAGAATTTTGGCACAACACATTGCATGCCAAGCCACACCTTCTTCTGGTGAAGCCACATCTTTAGATAGGCCACACCAATTTTACAGATGAGGTGCAGAAGTGCCTGAAAACTGTGTCTAAAACATATAATAAATGTGGCATAAAGCATGTAAGCCATTATTTTGGTAACAATTACCCTTAATGGCTGCCAACACATAAAAACCTGGCATGCAGAAAAGCAGCTGCGTAGAGAATTACAGTTTCTGCCTATGGTCCGGATGATCACAAGTTTCAAACAAAGCTTCTAAGTTTAACTAGACCCGGTACATTCCCGCCACATCATCAGGGCCATTTTCCACTATTAGGGCTTGTTCACATGACGTTTTTGTGATCCTTTTTGCAGATCCGCAAAACGGATCTAACAATTGTCAGTGTGATTAACATTGTGTTCTCTCACGGAGAGGGCGATCGCTTTGGGGGCTCTCCTGCACGGGCCTTTTTCCCGAAACTCTTTTAAGAATTACAGTCAATTTTTATGCGTTTACGCAATTTTAAAGCCCATAGGAATTAAGGAGCCCCCTTTTTTGGCACCTTCCAAAAGCCCCACACCCCGGGGTACGTACGTTGCGTTTGCATCCTAAAGCGGTCCGAAAAGCCATTTTGGCGGCCGGACGGGGCATCGGCTGGACAGGTGAGGTGCTGCAGGGAGATGGATGGATGGCTGGGCTGTGAGGAGAGAGCGGAAAAAAAGAGAGAGAGAAAAAAAGAGAGAGAGGAAAAAAGAGAGAGAGAGAGAGAGAGAGAGAGACGAGAGAGGAGAGCAGAGAGAGAGAGAAGACCCGAGAGAAGAAGACAGAGAAGAGAAGACAAAGACAGAGAGGAGAGAGAGAGACAAGGGGAGAGAGAGAGAGAGAGAGAGAGAGACAAGGGGAGAGAGAGACAAGGGGAGAGAGAGAGACAAGGGGAGAGAGAGAGAGAGACAAGGGGAGAGAGAGAGAGAGAGAGAGAGAGAGAGAGAGAGAGAGAGAGAGAGAGAGAGACAGAGAGAGAGAGAGACAGAGAGAGAGAGGGAGACAGAGAGAGAGGGAGACAGAGAGAGAGGGAGACAGAGAGAGAGAGGGAGACAGAGAGAGAGAGGGAGACAGAGAGAGAGAGAGACAGAGAGAGAGAGAGAGACAGAGAGAGAGAGAGAGAGGGAGAGAGAGAGGCAGAGAGAGAGAGAGACAGAGAGAGAGGCAGAGAGAGAGACAGAGAGAGAGACAGAGAGAGAGAGAGAGAGAGAGAGAGAGAGAGAGAGAGAGGGAGAGAGAGAGAGAGAGAGAGAGGAGAGAGAGATCCCGAAAGCAGACCCGAAAAACGCAACACGAAAGCATACAATACAGTCAAAATAAAAATGCCCTAATTGTTTAAGGTTGAAACTCACAAATATAATAGAGCAGCTGTCAAAGGTTTGTCTCTTTTGTAGGGACAAAGCTGACTTTCAATCCAAACTTTTGTTCGGCTATGTTCACACGGTGTATTTGAAGGGCGTAATTACGCCCCGCAATTACGCCGTCTCGACGGGGGCGGGAGTGGGGAGCCGGTACCTCGCCGGCCCATAGACTTGCATTACCAGCGGCGCGTATACGCCGCTGGGAATTCACATGTCAATTATCTCCCCCCGCGGCCGATTTGCCGAGCAGGGAGAGGAGAAGTAATCCATAGTTCTCTATGAGAACTGTGGATTACCGTAATGACTGGGACGGATTCCAGCCGTAATTTGCGCACTCCGGCGCGTAATTACGGACTGAAATACGTCCAATTTTAAGCCGTGTGAACATAGCCTTCCTTTATAGGAACAGGTCAATAGATGTGCATGAACTCATTTACTATTTAAGCTCTGTTCACGGTAGATCACTGGTTAGCACTGTTGCCTTAGACCAGTGTTCCCCAACACCAGTCCTTAGGACCCACCAACAGGTCATGTTTTCAGGATCTCCCACATAATGCACGGACATTAATTAAATCACCTGTGCAATGCTAAGGACTGGAGTTGGGGACCCCAGACATTTAGAGTGCTAGGTTCAATCCCACCAAGGACAACCTCTGGGGTTTGTATGTTCTCCTAGTGTTTTGGTGTGTATCCTCTGGATACTACAGATTTTCCCAACACTCCAAAAACATCCTGGTAGGTTAACAGGGAGCAATGTGAAGAATGACTGTACAGCGCTGTGGAATAGAACAGCTTTATACAAATGAATAAAATTAGTCATATCACACTACAAACACCAGATGCTGCTAAATTATAGCTCAGTCCAAACAAAGTGTCTTTATGTTTTTGACAGTAAATAGGACGGATCGTGATGGACATCTGTCAGATGTGAACAGAACCGAAGCTGCATGAAGAATCTGACTGGCTCTTAACTGCACATAAACCTGCAAAAACCAATATATTTAATCCACTATCAGGCCTAGAAGTTTATATTGGTAGATCTGTGTGGTTATATGAAGCCGTTTGATTCTTCAGACAAGAAATTGATATGTTCTTTACTGACCATCTGAAATACTCGGAGGTAAGGAGGAACATCTTGGCTGCATATGGACTCCTTAGTGTATTATTTATGGCTGTAGGAGCACCACCTGCTGGTATACCTTAAGATAATTTGCAAAACTCCTATGGGATTTGTATTAGAGAAAGAAAAGGGACAGTGGGAACTATTGGCACCCTCAATCTACAAGGTCATTACACCCAAAAGGATTGAAGGCTGCACCATGAGGGAACATAGCTTTTAAAGCCACTTCGTATATTATCTTCTACTGCAAAGCTGGACTTCAATAATCCTCTAAAATTACATCAGTGAGGAAAGCCACACATGTGGTCTTCTGCATATTACATGTAGATCCTGCATTTATATAAGCCGCTATTCTCTGCCATTACCGACCTTACTCCAAGTACAAATTCCCCATGAATACTTAATTTAGTCTAATATGCGATTTTGCTCACTGTATGTGTGAATAATTAACAGTTCTGCTATTTCACCGTTACACTTCACTACATGTGATTAAATAATTGCTATAAGGAACAGCTTTTGTCTGTGCATAAGATGATCCATTCTGAAGTATTTTAAATCGCATTAAAGCAAAGGCATTTTTTTTTAATCAGCTGGGGCCCTCACTGCAAGTAAGAGAAGCAGAACCGTTTCTCATGAGAAGATAAATTGTCCTCTGCAATGTTCATCTTTCAGAGCTTAGATAAGTTAGTCACAGAAAAAGCCGCAAGAAGCCAGCTGAGCCCTTTAAAACAGACTGGTTGCCAAGGTGGCACAGATTGGTTGCTAGGCACGTGGCACAAGCCGTTTCTGATTACTTAGGGTGGGATCACGTTGCGTTTTCAACTGCATCAAAAAAGCAAGCAATTAAAAAAATGCATGGTTGTTAATTGACCCATATATAAACGGTGCTCCAAATTAAATAGCAAAACCACTTGCACCTCAAAAAAGCATGTGTTTTTGCTTAAAGGGGATTTGCCACCAGACCAAGTACTGACCTCTGTTCAGTATGAGAGCAAAATGTCAACAAATCATGCTGAGTCATGAAGCTGCAGTGGAGAGAGGGAGCGGGCCGGGGGGAGTGAGGAATCCAAAGGGAGCGTCTCAAAACTTAAGTGAACTAATAAACAGTACAACAGTGGATTCAATACTGCAAGACACAGGCTCATACACTGCACTGTCAGGAGAAACCTTATCTGCTAAGAAGCTTATGTAATGTAAACAAATCAGAGACGCACACAGACACACACAGACACACCACAGCCAGAGCACAGAGCCTGCATAACGGATCCTGTGACATGTTCACTTCAAATATCAAACTATAACTTGTGAATTCTGTATACAAAAGAGAACACCTATTCTAAACAGCAGATTGAAAGCTTCTTCATCAGATAAAGCAGGGATCTAATAACACTACAGCTAGTTATTCTGTATACAAAAGAAAACATATTGCTACCCGGTGCCTTAAAAGACCATCTCTTCTGCCTGTCATCAATAAGAAGTGATTCACGCAAGCGCAGCCTTTCAGCTCCTGGGTCGTGACTAGGGGAAGCTTTGTGGTAACCAAGGGGGGGTTGAAAAATGCTCTAGCTCTCAGAGTTTTCACTTTTTTTAATCACATATATTTAGAAAAGTGATTAAATACTCATTTTGGAGGTTCCCATGTCAACATTACATGGTGGCAAAACCCCTTTAATTTCTTAAAATGTGCAGAACCAGTTTTAAAGAGGTTTTCCCACCAATAGTATCCATCTACTCCAAGGACAGGTGGTAAAGGATTAAGACTAGCGGATCTGACTGCTAGGGTCCCTATCAAATCTCTAACGAAGCTCTACACCAGGGCAATCATGGCAAAAACAAAAAACAAAAGGTTTGCATTGCCAGGAGCTGCACCTGTGGCAACCATTTCATACAACCATGGCCATCCAAGGGTTAGGGTATGTTTACACAGCGTATAGCGGCACCTACTGTGCGCGCCACTATACATCTGGCGTTTTAGAAGTACGCGCTGGGCATAGTGCACTACTAAAGCGCTCTGGCCCGGCCCCTGTCCACTTCCATTTTCTGGCAATAGGTGGCATGTCACTTCTTTCTCCCACCACGTACTGTGCGTCGGGGAAAACGTCAGCTTGTCATAGTCTTCAATGAGTGCTATGATTGTACCGTATCTGCAGGGCGTACTTCGGGCGCATGGCAGAGCAATTGCGCCCCGAAATATGCCCTGCAAATACACCATGTGAACATACCCTTAGGGTTCTTTGTTCTACGGGTATGTTCACACGACATAATTGCGGGACGTATTTCGGCATGTAATTGCGCTGTAATACGTCCGAAATGTGCCCCGCAATTATGGTGATTCATAGCTCTCAGAGCTATAAATTATGCTCATCATCCCCGACATAGAATCCACGTATATTGTACGCCGGGAGAAAGAGGTGACATGAAACTTCTTCGTGGCATTCACTCGCTGTGGATAACAGGAGTGAATGGGGGCGTCTGCCCGCCCACCACTTCCCCTCCCCCCGCACTTTAGACGTACGCACTGGCCACCGGGTCCTTATACAACACCCGGCATATTGCGGTGCGTGCAATACGCTGTGTGAACATACCGTAAAAATTGTGTATCCCTAGCAACCAATGCAGCTCAAATGGCTCAGCTATATTCTCACAGAGAAAGTAACAAGATTCAGGGGCCCAATCCCAAAAATTTTTGGCAACGGATACTCAAAACACCCCAACTTGAAAAACCGGGTGGTTCTTCTAATGTGCCTTGGCCCCCCCAAAATTGAAAATTTTTGGGGCGGGAGAAGCAGCTAGGGTTTAAGAAATTGGGCCCTCGATATTTTAATTTTTAATTTACAAAATACGAAACCCCTTTTAAAAAAATAGTGAAAGGGGGGTTCCAACATGAGGAGCCCTAAAAAACCCCCCGGGGAAAATTGCAGAATACAATTTTTTGGGCCAAAGCAATGTGAAGGGGTTTTGATTTCCCTTAGGGATTCCATACTAGAATATATTTGAAAGCCTTAGGCTATTTTCTAAAACGACAGTGATTTCCCTGTCTAAATTTTTAATTTGGATTTTTCCCAAAAAAAATCGACTTTAAATAAACCCCCCCTTTAGATTTAAAAAATGAAAAAAACCCGAGCTGTACCTACACAGCCCCCGATTTTCCCGATTCGGATTTCAATTTCCAAAATTGTGTCAAAAAACTTAGAAAAAAGTTCTTTTAATCGGGCCAAAATTTCCCACTTGAAAAAAGGGGGTTTAATAGACGGGCCCAAAAAAAAAAATTTTTGGAGGGGCCCAAAAAAACCCAAAAAAAAACCCGGGAAAAAAAACCCCTGTAGAAAAAACGAGTGTAAAAACTTTTTCACGTTCTTTTTTAGAAACCCCGGCGAGAAATTTTTGTCCTCTGCCATGTGGATGTAGCCCTACATATTGTTTGGAAAAGGACAATGGTCTTAGAGGGCTATCTTGATATGTTCAAATCTACTCTTATTAAAAAGCATGGGGTACAAAGTAAAATCTACCAATGTACTGAATTGCAAGGTTTAACTTAATGAGCCAAACAGCTAAAGCACAGTACTAACTGGGAAGTATACGGACATAATAAATAGCAAATTAAGAGCACAGTATTGTTAAGCAGTAAACCCCCCTAAAAAAGCAATTTAAAGGGAAAATTGAGGGTGTTTTTCCCCCCTGGGAAAAAGGCAGAAAATAATTTACAGACATATTTTCTCCAAGTTAAATACATTTTAGCACATGTTTGTTTCCTTCTTTTATTCCTCAGAACCCAAACTGTCAAGGTTTCACAGCGGTTCAGCACATGTGACAGTCACAATGACAATTTTCATAAGCTCAAAGCAAAAAAAAGGCCCAAGAGCAAAAAAGCGGCAGTGATTAGACTTGAAAAACGCCCCCCCTTCAAAACACTTTGGGTTTTTTCACCCTTTAGGCAGCAAAAGTTATGTATCTGTTTTAGAAACAAGCTAGCTAGCTTTTAATACTCTATGTCAGTACAAAAATTAAAAAAGGTAAGACCAAAAGGGAACTTCTAGGAACACTCCAGGCAAAACAATGTTTAATGACAATGAGGCTTGGGGGGGGTGCGAACAAAAAAACTCAGACAGCTGCACCTCCCCCCTGTGGTCACTGGGTTTGGGCCCCCTTCAACAATTTTCGATCCCAATTTACCGGGCTGCTTTTTTTTAAACATGCAAAAGAAGTGGCACCTGTAAACATAAAAAAAAACAACCCAGCATCGATGGGCCCCAAGAAAAAACACAGAATATATGAATTAATTCAATGGGAATTTCTGCTACATGTAATAAACATGAGAATCTGAGGCTCTTAGCACAAAGAACTGAGAGGGCCCAATCACCAATGGCAAGGTGGCCTAAGCTCAGTTTTGAGATTTAATCCCCACTGCTCACCCTGCATGTAGGACCTCTCCAGTACCTCCCGATACTCCATGTTCCATAGCAGTAACTAAGCCCACATTCCCCTCTCATGCTCGCTACCTCTTGCCTCCTTGCCAGCCCACTTTTTCCATTGTTCCTTCTTTGACTTCCCCCCCCACCCGCTCTTTTTCCCCTACTTATTATTTATTGCCCTTTTCTCCCCCACTTCACTTTCCCTTTTTGTCCACTTACCAAAACTTTTAGCTTTTTTCCCTTTTTTTGTATTGCACCCTACCGCCCTTCTCTTTACCTCCACTATATCCTCCTCATATCTTCTCCTAAGCCTCTTTGCCCTCAGTCCATTTTCTCCTAGACTAGTACCCATACAATTTTCACATTTCTTGTCTACCTCTTCTACCCATACACAATTTTCTCATCTCTTACCTACCCCTTCTTTCTTTCCTTTAATCATATTATCTCTTCTCTCTTCTGATGTTATATTTCTACAGTTACTTCTCTCTCCATGTACACTTTTTCATATCGAGTACTGTGTGTCTTTTTTTTAACATATCGAGTAATGTGGAAGTTTCACTTTTGAACAAAAACGTTGATTAATATCTGGCTTTCACATTTGCCAATTTTCATATTACATATACTGGAGAAATGCATAATTGAATAAAATCACATTATAGCAAAATAGCAAAAGTGGTGTGCTGGGATTTCTCGATTGTTCAGTTCAGATGGGGACATACTCTCTGTGCCTTTTTGGGCATCCATACATTTCAGGGCATGAGGTTCCCAGTTATAGCCTATTACAATTAAAAACAGCTTGACTGAATGGGCACAGTGCAAGACAACAATGGAGGCAGCCACCTCTCCATGCATCCAATCCACAAAAAAAAAAAAAAAAAAAAAAAAAAAATGGTCAGCACCTCAAAAAGGTGCACCTGCAAAATTAACAGTGCAGGTGCAAGGCAACATGACTGCAGTGCAAGTGAAAATACACAAAACAGACAGCAGCACTCTGCAAAGTGCAAATCTGCTGCATGTGATAAAACACAAAAATCGGAGGTTCCTAGTGCACATTTTTGATCAAAACTGTGAGGGTTCATCTACAAACAACAAGGTGGCCTCAGTTTGCAGAGTGCTGCTGTTCTGTTTTTGTGTGTCTGCATTTTCATTACAGCCATGTTGGCCTGTACTTGCACCATTTATCTTGCAATTTTGGGAGGTGCCGACCATTTATTTTATTTTTTTGGGGACTGAATGCATGGGGGAGTGTCTGCCTCCATTTTGGTCTTGCACTCTGTCCATCCATTCAGGTTGGGACCTTCATACACCAAAAAGTATGGAGGCCTGGAAAGGCACCAAGAGAGGTGAGATTTAGAGCAGGTCCCCATCTGAAGGAGGCTATTGCTGTTGGTGGATGGGCCCTCACAGTTTTAACTAAAAACTGTGCACCAAAAGCCACAGATCTTTTTTGTGCTCATTACAAAGGGGTGGCCTAACTGGTATATTCCTGTATAGAACAGCATAGTAGTTTCCTATAGAGGCATCCTGCAATAAACATACTGTGTGATACACATTTCTTAACACAGTAGCGTATAGGCAGCATATGCCACAGTGTGCCTACGAAGTGGAATATATCAGTCCTTCATCGCAAGGGTCAAATGCAATATGAATAGAGCTGAATACAGAATATCAGCATTGCCTCAAAGGGGTAAAACCACCATGGACTTTGATGGCATATCAATCGGATATCCATAGGATATGCCACAAAAGTGTGATGGGTACACACTTACCTCGGGGACTTGCACCTATTTCGGGAATGGACCTTCGAAAGTCTTGGCTCAAAATGAAGATCCAGTTGCACTTGCACACGACTCTGCATTCTGCTCTATGAACATTCTGAGTACAGCCGAACACACCACTCACCTGGACTGGGAACTTCCATAGAACAGAATGGAGAGTCATGAGCAAGCGCGACCAGCTCTTCATTCTGAGCCATGACATTCAGGGGCCTGTTACCAAGATAGGTGTAGGTCCAAGAGGTAGTATCTGCACCTTTCACACTTCAATGTCACATATATCAAACTGCATGGTGGGAACACCCCTTTAAGTGTTATTTTACTAGTCTCCCATTTTGATAAGGTTGATAAGTGAATATTTGGACATGTCATTATTCTTACAGTGACTCGCATGGCAGTCGCTTAGCTATGCCAATCCCACTTAATGGTGACGGAGGTAGATCCCAGCGGAGTACACTTCACAATATCCTTTAGCTAGATGGGTCAACTGAAAATAAGCTAATCATTGTTTTTTTTGCAGCTTATCCATAGGGGAACTGAAAAATTACATAGTGAATGTTAAAATCAATGTGCTGTCCATGTAAGGAACAGACATGCTCGGTCCTACAGAACATATGACTTTCTTTCTGGCCACTCTCCTCTCTGGCTAATAGATGGAGGTTCCAGATGGGATTCCCTGAATAAACATCGCTAACAGGGCGTCTCAAAATGGGTTTGCCAACTTAGACCACCCTCCTCCTAATGCCTCCATCCTGTGAAGAAATCAAAGAGAAAAAAAGTCTCTATATGAAATCAGAAATATACAGGGATCCAACATGGATCACTGCCCCAACACATCAGACTCTCCTCCACTTTCACCAGCTTCAAAAGCAACCTGAAAACCCATTTCTTCAGGCTTGCCTATAACCTTCACTAAACTTGTCACTACTTCCTCCACAGACTTGTCTGCCCCTCACCTCCTGTCTCTTTCCCCCCCCTTGTAGATTGTAAGGCCTCGCGGGTAGGGTCCTCTCTCCGTCTGTGATGCCAATTGTCATTATCCCTTATCACTGTACTCGTTTGACTTATGTAATGTATGTAACCCCCTCGAATGTACAGCGCCCTGGAATCAATGGCGCTTTAAAATAAATAATAATAATAATAATAAGACTTCTACAGGTACTATAGTATAGTCCCATACATCTCAATTATAACACACTTGTACTGTACACTAAATGTTCCTTTGAAAGTAAAGAGTCATATCAATGTGATCATTCAAGGTTGTCCCTAACTCTGTACAGACTATCAACAGTATAAAAACTGGCACCGTTGTGGCCTCCTATATAGCAATTAGAGAATGTGGGTAACCCAACATATGGGCACTGTAGTCACCATTATTTATAGGAGACTAAATTCACCCACTAACATCTAGAAAGATATAAAATATGCAATAAACTATGCAACTGCATTTAGTTACGAGACTCTAAACACATCTTTGTGCAGTCATATAATGACTTCAGGTTTATTCAAATAAACCCCATTGTTTTTATGTCATTCTGAGCAGAAATGTCACGATCCCACAAGTAAGGCTTGCTCAGCTCAAGCCAGTGAAGGAGGAGAGATAAAGTACTTGCACATATGCAGCGAGAAGATTGTGCCACTTAATACAGTCTGACATCGTCTGCAGCTGTTAACAACAAAATCCTACCAAACAGAAGACTCTGCACAATCTAATTGCTTCCTCTCACCTCTGGCTTCCTGGAGTTTCTTGCGCTCAGCCTCCCTTTCAGCTCTGGTCTGGGTACTTCGCACTCCCAAGGCACTAATCACCAGTCTCCTTGCAAGAACCGCAGACGTTTCTGGACGGTCTTTTGCGGGTTGCAGAAAGTCTAAGTCACACAAGAACAAAAGAAGAATAAAAGTAGAGGGTCTCATATAAGAACGACATTGAAAGCGCTGCAAATGTTTTCCTATCCCCTTCGAAGCGCAGATCCTTATCCCACAACTCAACATTGCAATGCTTGTTCTTGACCAATGAAAGACTCATCTAACATTGTGCAATTACTGTAGCACTTGAGATAATTGCAGACGGAATGCGCGCTGTTTAATGAATGACGCTGTATCGTTAAGGAACGATAATTACGGATCCAATAATAAAATGAATGATTAGGTCAAACCCAGAGCACTAAAGAAATAATAAAAGAGCCAAACAATGCAACCAGCTGATTAACAGAGCAAAAAAGGATTCCTTTATGAATTATTAAATAGTTTTGCTTTAAAGGAAAGGTCCATTATCTCCACCAAATTTTTATTGTTCCACTGTTTGCATAAAATAAAAAAAATAAAGCAAGGTTACCAAAAAGCTTCAAGGGAACCTGCCACATCGATCCTGCTGTCTGATCTACCGGCAGCATGTTGTAGAGCAGGAGAAGCGGAGCAGATTGATATATATTGCTATGAGTAAGGGGTAGCGTGGTCTCCCCGAAAAGCGTCAGCTTACCTTGTGCTGCTACTACATGCTGCCTTTTTTTAATGGGTTGCCAATAAAGTATGGACTTTTAATCTTATTCTGGATGTGCTGGATCAATTCACAATTATCTGAACTGTGGAAGCTGTAACCAAGCGGATCCATGCAACTCCATTTTGGAAAGTGGTGAGCTGGCTCACTTGCTGAGTTTATTTCAGATTGATATATAGCTTTGGGGAAATCTACTTGTTTAAATGTTGTTCTGGCTAATGGAGTCCAATAGGCGTTCCTATAATTGACAGCCATCTCTAAATACACACTCATACATGAATGCCTATCACTAATAACACTGCCCACTGGTCTCTGTAAAGGGAATGTGTAATCAAAAATGACTTATTGTTTAACTCACATTTTTATGTGTAATACATTTTTTAAGAATTTTTGTTTACATTTTTTTTTTTTATTTTCCATATCACTTTCAATATTTTTTTTTAATAATTCTTAAGTCCTGCAGTTTTCACTTTGGCCACAAACAGTCCGATACTTCCTGTTCTGTAGAGAAAGATTCTCAGTTGTCTGCTCATTATCAGCACAAAGAGGGTCAAACTGAAGGGAGACACCAGTGTGAATAGATAACACAGGATCCACTCGTCACAAGAGGAGATAGTAACAGTTCACCCTTTCACCTCCCTGCACACTGATTTCTTCCCAGGTCACAGGGCATGACTGGAAAACTCTCCTATAGAAGTCAGTGGGACTGAGTCAGTCTTAAGTCTCCTATGTACATGAAGCTACTGTAAAGCATCTCTCTGACTGCTGTTAAAGCAGTGCAAACAAGGCCTAGTAGCCAAAGTGAAAACTGCAAGACTTAAGAATTATTAAAATAAATATTGAAAGTGATATGAAAAGTTAAAAAAACAAAAACACCTAAAAAATGTGTTTAACATAAAAATGGAACTTAAACTATGACTCATTTTTTGATGACACATTCCATTTAAACCAGAATAAGCAGCAATTTAAATAAATAAATTACAAGTTCAGCTGAATTTTTGCCCCCAAAAACTATATAAAAATCTGTTCAGCTCTTCCTGCTCTACAATTTCTGCCTGCTAATGAGATAGCATGCTCAATGTGAGTTTACCTTTTAAGAGGTGTTCCATTTATAAAAATTGGATCCCTAGTTGGGGAGGTTCTAAATTATGGAGAAAAAAAAGAGAAAATTGTCAACCCACTCGTTTAAGCGCGGCCACTGCTTCCAGCCGATGATGTCACTGTTCATTGGTTATGTGATCTTGCAGCTATTCACATGCCACAACAGTCACGTACAGGATATATGATGCGTGGCTGCAGCATCAAATTAGCATTGACTGTGATGTCATCAGCGGGTGTACCAGAACTGGCAGAAGAGCTGGAATAAGTGGGTTTAAAAATTATTATTATTTTTTTTTTTTTATTTATTCTCCCCAACTGGCTACCAGCAATTTTTAAACTATGGAAAATCCATTTAAATTTAAAATAAAAAATAATTTTTAGGGCCACATTTTGTGTATACAGCTTCTATGCAGTATTACGGTAACAGACAGGAAACATACCATGTATCAACCAATCTGCAGTTATACTTTATTCTGTCCTTTACTTCTTGTAAACATACATTCCATTGAGTAACAAGAAATAGGAGAAAGCCTTTAGGGACTGCAGGATCAGGCTAGAGAGAGTATATAGTCTGTTACCATGAGGACACACAGTAGCTGCAACCAATAGAATATTTTTTAATCAAGACTACTTTTTTTTTCCCTTTTAAACCTATAGCAGTTGTGACTGGTATTGCAGCTCAAAATCAGTCACCCATTACCACAATTTGCGGATTAAAAAATAAATAATGCTGTTACTGTGTCCCATGTAGAAATACCCAATTAACTCTTTATAAGAAACTTACAGATCACCATTTCGTTTTATTAGACAGGTGCACTTTATGTGCACACCTGACCTGTCTAATAAAACAAAACGGACATCAAATCATGGTTTAGTCCATTTGTATGTTCATAGTAATATTAGACTTAAAGGGGTTTTCCAAGACTTCTAAAAACCTCCTAAGCACCTCCCACTGTGCTAAAATAAAAAATTACCCCATACTTACCTCTCCCGTCACCTCTGTTCTAGAGCTCCAGTGTTTCTCCCTGGTCCCTCACGGATGACATCACGTCCATGAATCACATGGTGTTGCAGCCAATCTATATGTACATCATGTGACCACAGAGGTCAGAAACTGGTTGCAGCATCATGTGATCTACGAATGTGACGTCAACAGTGTTGGACTTGGGGGAAGGGGGGGGGTAACACTGGAGTGCTGAAATGGTGGTAATGGGAGACAGTGGGACGAGGTTTTTAGACGTCGCAGAAAACTCCTTTAAAAGCACCACCATAGGTCCCCTCTCTCTCTCATACCTTAGTTCCTTAGAAATTGCTTCTAGTTATACTTTAGTGCCACTAAACTGGCTCACCTGCAGCTGAATGCAGGATTTCTGGCTGATGCAACAGTCTCTGTGAGGTCACATGAGCTGCTCTCTGATTAGCTGAAAAACACTATGCTTTTGATGCTGACAGGCAATTGTTTTTTTTTTCTATGCATTTCTAGGAGACGGACTTTAACCCTTCCAAAGGAATGCACAGAGATTCACTTGCGGGGCACACAACCCCGGAGTGGCCCTTTAAGCATGGCAGATATGGTACAGTTTATTTTCCTAATTCATTGTATTGTAATTTAATATATGTGGTTTTGAACAGGAATACAAATAAACCAACAGTATTACCTGGCAGCAAAACTTTACTTCTCCCAATTAACAGCTACAAAAAAAATATTAAGTAACTGTGCTGCACTATTTTTTATATAATTATTTCTATATCGATTTTCCAAGCCATGTACTGGGCAGTATCCATTGGAAACAGACAGCAATTAACTCTACTGTCAGACATGTGACCTAAAAGCTAAGCCCTAGCTATAACAGCCAACAAAGCTCCAACAATGCACTGGGGGGGGGGGTTCCAGGTTACAAATTTTACCACCGGAAGCCTCCTCTGCATAGATAGGCAGGGAAAACGTGACATTATCTGGCTGCCATTCAGAAAAATAGCTGTCCATTAAATGCATGGACAGCTCAGCTCTGCAATTAGACATCTATTAAGCGTACCCTTACAGGGGTTTGCCATTCTATTAGAAAGACGAATGATGGTTATAATTAAAATACAGAGGAGAAAAACACAATACTGAAAAAAAAATTCAACTTTAATCACCTCTGAAACCGGCCCCATTCCAGTGCCTCCGCGGCTTCCTGCCAATGACCTCATGTACATGGTGCATTTGATGCTACAGCAGTTATCTGTCGCACATACGGGAAGCGACTACTGCAGCACCACGGGACGTCACCAGCGGGGAGCACCAGTAGCGCTGGAATGAAGTGCGTTTTAAAGGGATGCTTCCGTTCTGCACTTTGACATACCGATAGGATATGCCATCAAAGTGTGATAGGGACGGGTCCTACCTATCTCGGGAACAGGCCCCCAAATGTCTTGGCTCAGTAATAAACTCTGGTCGCAGTTGCACACGACTCTCCTCCTCCTGAGATTTGTGTTTGGCTGTACTTGGATCTCCCATTTAACAGAATAGAAGTTGTGCGCAACTGCGACTGGCTCTCCATTATGAGCCAAGACTTTCGGGACCCTGTTCTTCAAATAGAGCATTATGGGAACACCCCTTTAATAGAGAGTACAACTGTCTTTACTATTTTAATCCCTACCCAATCCGCAATAACTTTTTTTTTTTAAAGAATAAAAAAAAAACCTGTAATCAAATTGCTGGCACAAACGTTTACTAAAATCACAAGAGCTTAGAGGGAGGGCATAGGAAAGCCAACAACCCTAATTCTGGTTAAGGAGTCTAGATCACCTAGAGACATTCAGCCCCAATGTTTAACAAGTCGTAAGAGGCATATATCACATATTCTGCCTATGACACTCCTATAAAGGTCTCGAGGACAGCAAGGCTTAAGAAAATGACGTTTCTGCATTCCCTAAGCACGGGACACAGTAAGGTCAAGATCACCGTTCCACAGAATCAGCTTTGCTTTCTGAAAGAGAGAGGATGAAGACAGTTCACAAATGCTGAGCCCCAGGAGAGTTCCTGTTCATTCTTCAGCGTGAGGTTTCCTTCTGCTTAAAGTGCTGCTAAAAGCTTGGAGAGTAAAATGACTGTATGTGACCAACAGAATCGCTCTATAACTACATAAATATCCACCAGACAAACTAGATGCTCCCCCTTATTACCTAATGGATTAACCACACTACCGATTACTCAGAGCTGTGCTCGGCCAACTAGAAAAGGACATTACAGTTTTGAATGAGCCCAGCGAGGGGCAGTGTGCCTGCAACCTGCCTACTAAAGACTCCAGCTCAAACTAGAATATGCTTCGAACACCAGGATGGGGGCTCTAACAATGATGCAGACAGGTCCAGAGCAGTTTGAAGTAGGAGCTGCATATACTGTACTTGCAGCTGTCACTTCAGCCTGTGTGGAGGGGACACCAACGTGCTGGCAACATACAAGGACAGAAGGATCTGTGATCCTCTTTTTTCCTGCAAGACTTTATATTATCCCAAGGGGAGGGTTAACCAGGGCTGTGGAGTCTGAGTCGGTGCCTATTTTGCACGAGTCGGAGTCGTCATAAAATGGACCGACTCCGACTCCTAAAATATATAATAAGTTGGTCCAGTTAGTTTGATGCAGTGAAAAGAGCAAGCGGAATTGGGTCCAGCCAGGGCTACTGCTCCCATATCTTCAGCCTTATCACATGAGGACTGTAATTGATGACATGGAAGCAGGCAAAGCGCTGCCACAGGGGAAAAGATTCCGCTCCCATGGCAAACAGATTTCAGCAAAATTTTTCATCTGCTTATAAAGAAGTAGAAGAGTTCAACCATTCATCAAAACTGACTGTGGCTGAGGCAATTCCTCTATACCCTGACATTGTTAGAGATGTGGCCCCTCTGGTCACCGCTTTCCCCCAACCCAAGTTAGTGTAGAGAGGCCGTTCTCTAGCATGGAAATAATGAGATCAGATGTGAGGTCATCTATGCAGGATCTGATGGAGGCGGTACTATTTCTCAGAACAAATTCAGAGACTTCACAAATGTTCCTGCAGTGTTTTGTAAATGTAAATTTTTTTGTGTCCTAAAGTCGTATCCAATAAATGTATTTTACACTGACAAGCAAAATGGTAACAATATTTTGAACTTTTGACTTTCAGGCTCCATATCTCTCCATCCACTACTGCTTTGTACATGAGGCTACTGTAATTTTATATACAGTCATCTTACCGATCTTATACATAAATTAGACTTGCAAGTATTTAGCATCTGCTTAGTTACAGTTTTTCGCCTAAAAATCAAAGTGTTAATTTTTATTAGTTTTATTTGTTAGTATTATTTTGTTAGTATTTGGGAAATCCACCTTTGGTTTTCAATACTGCCTGAATCCTTCTGGGCTCTGGAACAGATTCAAGCATATCTTGACTAAAATCTAATCCCAGGTCTCTTCCACACATTCCCAATGTTGGTGCAGACTGGACTTGGATACAAATACAGCTTTTTCTTCAACTCTACCCACAAGTTCAAAAGATCAAAACATTGTTACCTTTTTGCTTGTCGGTGTCTGTTCTATCTAAATAGCTTGATTATTGTATCATAAGGTGATAAACAGCCTGATGTTACCATTTTACTACAGTAAAGTTATCACTTAAACATGCGCCGTGTATGAGGGATTCAGGAGTCGGAGTCGGGAGTCAGGAGTTGGGGGTTTGGGAAATTGAGGAGTCGGAGTCGGGGCTTCTGCTTGCCGACTCCACAGCCCTAGGGTTAACATAGACATATGTGGGTGTCTCTCCCCATCACACACCATGTAAGGGTGACTGGCCACATGTGGCTGAAATAGCATCCCACCCTATGCAGCTGCCAATGGCCACATGAGTTTGCCACTATCTTATGTGGCTATAGGGGCTTGGTTTTAGCCATGTGCCACTAGCTGCACGTAGGCTCACCCTGAAAGCGTTTTTTTTTCTCTTCCTAGAAAAGGGTGAGAAGATGAGCATTTGTTCACGTCATTGCTCCTTTCCACCGAATTAGGTTGTTTATTGATGTCAGCACCTGGCCATTTAACCTCTCAGATGCATGTGTTAATGCTGACACTATGGGTATGTTCACACGTCTTATTCACGGCGTAATTGCGGGACGGATTTCGCCCGCAATTACACCGTGTGCTCCGGGGCGGGGGTGGGGAGGGGGTTTACAGCTCGCCGGCCCCATAGACATTCATTATCCACGGCGCGTATACCGCCGTGATAATTGACATGTCACTTTCTCCCCGCTCCCCGTATTTCGCGAGCAGGGAGAAGAGACGGAATCCATAGTTCTCTATGAGAATTGTGGATTACCGTAATGACTGGGACGGATTTCACCCCTAATTCACGCAGTACGGCGCAAAATAGGGGCTGAAATCCGTCCCAAAATAAGTCGTGTGAACATAGCCTAAGGGTATGTTCACACGGCGTATTTCAGCACGTAATTGCGCTGCAATACGACCGAAGTACACCCCACAAATACTATAAATTCGAAGCGCTCATTGAGAGCTATGATTACCTGCAGCCTTCCCCGATGCTTATTAAGTGCCGGGGAAAGTGAATGTCCGTGGGAGCACTTCAGAAGTACGTGCTGGCCAGCACGTACTTCGGAAGCAACAGGCATATTACAGGCATATAGCGGCGCACACAGAACGTGCCGCTATATGCCATGTGAGCATACCCCAGCACTGAAACTGGAAAGGTTAGTGATGCCAAACCCCAATATACACACTTATGCAAATATGTGTTTGTAGTTTATTAGAAATATTATATATATAGATATATATATGTATATAATATATACACACAGATATATATATATATATATATA
The DNA here is from genome assembly GCA_025379985.1 of Phyllomedusa bahiana. NCBI lineage: Eukaryota > Metazoa > Chordata > Amphibia > Anura > Hylidae > Phyllomedusa > Phyllomedusa bahiana. The sequence continues at coordinate 74,713 of JAODAL010017477.1, forward strand.
TATATATATATATATAAATATATATATATATATATATATATATAATATATATATACACACACTTCACAAAGTTAGGGATATTTGGATTTTGGTTGAAATTTCAGGTTGGACTTTACTGTAAGAGCAGTGAGACTGTGGAACTCTCTGAAACTTGTCATGGTGAAATTCATAACAGAATTCAAAAGGGGTCTGGATGCATTTCTGGAGTGTAATAATATAACAAGTTACAGTGACTAGGACTTGGGAGGATGGTCGTTGGTCCAGGGATTTATTCTGATTACCAGATTGGAGTCAGGAAGGAATTTTTTCCCTTAAATGAGGACAATTGGTTTCTACCAAATGTTTTTTTTTTGCCTTCCTCTGGATCAACACTTAAGCAAAATAGGCTGAAATGGATGGACGTCTGTCTTTTTTCTGTCTTACAAACCATGTAACATAATTTCTTTAAAGTTCTTTTATATGAACTAAATGAGACCATCTCATAACTTTAGAATGCATATGTCCAACTGTTCAATGTTTCAGTACTTTTTGCACAACTCTAAAAAGGAGCTTCATGCCTGTCTAGGACATAGACCACACTGATGTAAACGGTTACATGGTTTGACGTGACACTTGGTTGTCTCTCATCTCCTTTAAACGTGTCCGGAGCTGTGTGACATTCATCATCCGGTTCCACAGGGCATTGTTTACAATGAAGTGGTCATCAGTGTGTGATGGAGCCAAGGGACGTCCACTTCTTTGCCTTTCAGTAAATCTTTCATTTTCTCTCTAAGCTCAGTGGCCACTTCTGTCTGAGAGCATCCTGCTTGAATCCTCACAATGGTGAGGAATTTTTGATCAATTGTAAGGCGTTGCCTTTTGGTGTTATGATGGCAAAATGTGAACAGCATGATGAGGAGGACTGTTTAAATCCCAATTCAAATGAATCCCCTAAATTTATTAGGCGATTCAGGGATAAAACACCTGTTGGGAATTTTGCCATTGAGCTCCTTGTTAAAGATTAGCAAGCAGGGCTGTGGAGACAGTGTCATTTTAAAATGGACTGACATAAAATCTCAAAATATATAATAAATTGGTACAGTTAGTTCAATGCAGGGCCAAGAGCAAGAGGAATTGGGTCTTGCCAGTGCTCCTGCTACCATATCTCAGCCTCATCAGATAAGGAGTTTGATTTTGAAAAGTATTTGGATGACATGGAGCAGACAAAGCGTTACCGCAGGGGAAAAGATTCCACTCCCATAGCAAACAGATTGACCAGATCACAGCAAAATGTTTCACTTGCTTTCAAACATATAGAAGAGATCAACCGTTCATCAGACCTGACATTGTTAGAGATGTTGCCCATCTGATCACAGCTTTGCCACCAACCCAAGTTAGTGTAGAGAGGCCGTTCTCTACCCTGGAAATAATGAGATCAGGTTTGAGGATCTGATGGAGGCAATACTATTTCTTAGAACAAATTCAAAGACTCCACAAATGTTATTCAGGACGTTTTTGTTGACATTTTTTTTCCCCACTCACTGCAACGTTTTGAGTATTTACAATTTTTTTGTACATTTTTTGTTTCTAAAGTTGTATCTAATAAATACATTTTACACCGACAAGCAAAAGGCTAACAATGTTTTGAACTTTTGACTTTCAGACACCATATCTCATCCACCACAGATTTTAACGTGAGACTACCATCATTTTATAGACAATCAACTATTTAGCATATGCCTAGTTCTGCAGATTTTTTTCATGTAACTGCATTGTTACCGTTTTGCTCCTGGTGTAGGGACAATTGTTTTCTTCTTGTATGCTACAAGTTACAACCTGTTCACACATTCCCTAATAGCTCAGTGTTTTATTAGGCTGATTCCCAAGAGAAACAGCATTATCCAGCTCATCGATATTGGTCTTTCGGCCAAGAAAATGGCCAATCTGCCACATGTGAGGCCATGACAGCTAGGAGAATATGAAATGAAGTCTGTCCATCCATTGTAAAGCCAAGAGGTGGACGTCCAGGCAAAATATCAGCATCGACAAGTTGGTTCATCACAAGGTCTATCAGTTCTAATGCGACACGTCAGTGGAGATGGCTCGTATGTTTCGAGTGAGATCACAGACGTCCATGCAACACACATTACACAAGTCTGGAATGATAGCCCGAAAAAAGGTGAAGAAGCCTCAATTTCATTTTTGTCATAAGAAGCGTTGGCTCGAGTTTGCAAAAAAGTATGAAAAATAGAAGATTGGAAATGGGTGATTTGGAGTGATGAGATGAAAGTCAATAACCGGGCTCTGATGGGGGCAAATGGGTTTGGAAGAATTAAGGGAAAAGGGTGCTAACAGATCGAGACATTGAAGAAACTGTCAGGTTCAGTGGAGAAAGCCCGATGATGTGGGGTTTCACAGCAAAAAATGTTGCATACCTGACCAGGATTTATGTTGTTCCCAATGCTGAGCTATAGGGAGTATCCTACAAGATGAGTTACTTCATTTACTTGATTACTATGGGTATGAAAACAACGACAAAGTGTTCCAGCAGGACAACGACCTGAAACATACATCAAGGTTGGAGAAGAAATGGTTCAATGACAATGAAGTGGAGTTGCTGTATTGGCCTCCCTAGTCCCCAGACCTCAACCCAAATCGAACACTTGTGGGTAGAGTTGAAGAAAAAGCTGTATTTGTTCCCAAGTCCTGATGGTTTTGGCCACTGCACTTGGGGACACTTTCAAAGTTTCCCCAATTTTTTGGACTGACTGACCTTCATTTCTAAAAGTAATGATGGCCACTCGTTTTTTTTTTACTTAGCTGCTTTTTTTGCCATAAAAAACAGTCCACAGTAGACTATCACTGTGTACCCCCCTGACTTGAACACACACCTGATGGTCCCAAACCCCATTTAAAGGGAAGAAATCCC
>JAODAL010017478.1:0-77619 GCA_025379985.1 Phyllomedusa bahiana
AAGCATAAATTAAAAAAAGTAGTAGGAGTAGTAGAAGTAGTAGAAGAAGTAGGAGTAGTAGGAGGAGTGGAAGTAGTAGTAGTAGTAGAAGTAGTAGAAGTAGTAGAAGTAGTAGGAGTAGTAGAAGTAGTAGAAGTAGTAGGAGTAGTAGAAGTAGTAGAAGTAGTAGGAGTAGTAGAAGTAGTAGTAGTAGGAGTAGTAGAAGTAGTAGAAGTAGTAGGAGTAGTAGAAGTAGTAGGAGTAGTAGGAGTAGTAGAAGTAGTAGGAGTAGTAGAAGTAGTAGTAGGAGTAGTAGAAGTAGTAGGAGTAGTAGAAGTAGTAGAAGTATTAGATGTAGTAGGAGTAGTAGAAGTAGTAGAAGTAGTAGGAGTAGTAGAAGTAGTAGGAGTAGTAGAAGTAGTAGGAGTAGTAGAAGTAGTAGAAGTAGTAGGAGTAGTAGAAGTAGTAGAAGTAGTAGGAGTAGTAGAAGTAGTAGGAGTAGTAGAAGTAGTAGAAGTAGTAGAAGTAGTAGGAGTAGTAGAAGTAGTAGAAGTAGTAGGAGTAGTAGGAGTAGTAGAAGTAGTAGAAGTAGTAGAAGTAGTAGGAGTAGTAGAAGTAGTAGAATTAGTATTCCTCCTACTTTTTAGATGTTGCTTGAGAACCAGTTACCGAAATGTTGACAATTGACATCTATGACCTTGGTGGTTGTTGAATCAGTCTTGTTCAGTAATCTGGACCTTTATGTACATAGGAATTTTATAGGATCCACTTATTTAATATCATTGTTAATAAATCTACATACATTTAGTATAACACTGCAGTGCCGTGGATTTAAAGAATATATCTACGATGATACATGGTGAGGCTGGAACGTCTGGTTACAGCTACAGTAATGAGAAATACAAAGTTCACCCTTCTTAAACCTGTGGGTTTATGTACCTGCACATCATAACAGTAAAACATGTATGAAAACTGAGCTCCTCTTTCATTTCTTATCGTGCTCTGAAAAGCTAATAGGGGAGCTCTGATTGGTTTCTATGGGCAAAGTCTTGACCTAGACAATGTTAATACATGCGACCCCTGGTCCTTAGAAAATCCTAATATGAGGTAAATCCAGAGTCAGACGAACAACAACACAACAGATTTCACTGCGTCATAATTTATTTGATAAAAACTAGGCCAAAATGCAGAAACAGAGAGGGAAAAATGGAGTACACTGTTAATGCTTTCAAAGGAATTTAGAGGGCAAGTAACTGCTGGGTGCAACCCATCTAATGCCCCTGATTCATTGATCACCAGCGCTTGTGTGCTCATTTATAGAAGCAGTAGTTTTGGTCTGGCGCAGGTGTGTGTTACCACAATGCTAAGGAGGAAGGACATCAGCAATTGTCTTAGGGAAGTAATTGTTGCCTACATCAATCTGGGCATGGTTATAAGACCATATCCAAAACGTGTCACGTCCATCATTCTACAATGAGAAAGATTATTCACAAGTGGAGAACATTCAGGACAGAGGACAATCCTCCCAGGAGTTGACGGCCCAGCAAATCGATCCTGAGATTGGACTGGGACATGCTCAGAGAAGCTGCAAAAACCTAAAAGCCACACCTCAGATTTTACAGGTCTCAGCAGGTTACATGGTCAAGTTCATGACAATTAGAAAGACGCTGCACAAGTACAGTTTGTGTGGAAGTGTGGGCAGAAGAAAACCTCCTTTGTACAAAAAAACAAAACAACAAAAAAACTTGGCAGCAAGTGTGCAAAATTACATTTGAGCAAACCACAAGACTCTGGGACACTGTCCTCTTCACAGACAAGACCAAAGAGAAGATGATTGGCCATAATGCACAGTGTCATGTCTGGTGAAAACCAAAGACAGCATATTAGTGGTGGAGGGGCTGATTGGGGCTTGTTCTGCAGTCCGGGCACCTTGCACTCATTAAGAGTCACACGCACAGCCTCTACTCAACAGTTACAGCTCGGCCACAACTGGTCCATGCACCAGAACAATAACCCGGAGCAGAATCAGGGGCGGCAATGGCCTAAAATCTGGACCCCAACCCAATGACCCAAAGTCCAGACCCCCAACCTAATGGCCCAAAGTCCAGACTCCAACCTAATGGCCCAAAGTCCAGACTCCAACCTAATGGCCCAAAGTCCAAAAAGTAACCCAATGGCCCAGAGTCCAGACCTCACCCTGATGGTCCAAAGTCCAGACCTCACCCCAATGGCCCAAAGTCCAGACCTCATCACAATGACCCAAAGTCCAGACCTCACCCTGATGGCCCGAAGTCCAGACCTCGCCCCGATGGCACAAAGTCCAGACCTAAAGAAAGCAGAGCAGGAACGATGTCCCCAAACCTCAATGACCTGAAGCAACATTGTTCTTTGAAGATAATAATTTGTTTCATTGGGGAAGGGGTCTCCAGCATGGGATGTAGCATTCATGATCATGGATCATTTTTGATAGCGAGTGGCTTATCGTTTCTGTAGAGCATTGGTGGCTTGGAAAGGATTTGGTAGACCTGGCAGTATTTTCTATGGTGGGTGGCTCATATCAGCCAACGTTCACTGAGGAGTAGGATTCATCTAGAAGGTTCTACATCTGCTGGTGACTCCTCGTAACAAGGAGAAGTTTCATCCCCAGCAAAGCGGACGGCTCTATAAAGTTTAGACACTGAACATTTTTCTTGGGAGAATTCAACCGACAGTAAAAAAAAAAACATGTAGTTAAACCATTGGTGTATCCTACAGTAACAACACAGCTCTGCAGCAGACAGCGAATAGTGAGAACAACATTCTTTATTTAGATTATTTTGGGGGGTATCGGGCGAATGGAGCGCCTTCACTCATGCCGTTCTGTAAAAAAGGAAAAATAAAAGTCAGATCACAATCATAGAAAAAATACTTATACTAGGGCTGAGCTGCTGGCTTGTTATATCTAATGATGCCCTAGGACATATGGACATCATACGGGGTCCTCAGGTCATGCCCTCTATTGGCAGAGTATTCAGTGGTCGCCATATGGACTTAATAAAGAGGGATTTTTCACTTGGGCCCTCTTTACCAGCCAGTGGGAAGCTCATGACACATGCTCAATTCCCAAGCCCACATGGGTCATGTATATCAGGTGCTATATTGACTGCAGACTATAATAGCCAATCACTGGAATACATTTCACTGATACGGCTGGAGATGCTACAGCCCCAACATATTGAGAAGAGGAAACATTATTTACCCCTTACCAACAGTGGACACCACAAGGATTGCACCTGCGGCATTCAAGTAAATGGGGAACGGTGCTGCTTACAATTTCCTCCCCTAATCAGTTGTCCTGCCAGACGGAAGCCTAATGAATCTGCCATGTTACTGCTCCTATTAGTTCTTGCCATAGGCAGGAAGTAATAGGAGCTCCAGCTTTGTACTCCTATGGAGAACAGTGTAAATTGTGTTTTTGTGGTAATTTTACGTCCCCAAATAATTGGATTAAAAAGTGATCAAAAAGTCACCCATGTCCCAAAATGGAACCAATAAAAACTACACTTCAGTCCGCAAAAAATGAGCACTCCTCAATAGAAAATCAAGAAAACAATAACTCTACAAATATATTGTCACATGAATCTTGCAGAATACAGATAACAAGCCATCTATAGCATAGAAATGAAACCCCCACAAAAATCGAGCAATTTGTTTCCCATTCCACCCCATAGAGAATTTTGGGGCACATTATTTAGTTTGGTTAATGACACTATTGAAAAGTACGTGTTGTCCCACAAAAAACAAGCCCAAATCTGACTAGGTTGTCTGAAGATTACAATGGTTACGGCTTTTGGAAGACAACGAAAAAATAGGATGGGGGTCAAAAATATGGAAGCCAATTGCAGCGGTCTGTGACTGCCAAGACGTAGCGCTGTCCAAATGGGGGGCATCCACTGGTCAGACTGGACATGTCAACTGTAACCACCACAAACCATGTGACCCTGCAGATGCTTCACACACTTCAAGACAAGCAGCAAAAAGGGCAGGAAAAATACCTTGAAAATAGTAGGTGTGAAGGGGCCGGAGGCCCACGGGGACGTCTGAACCAAAGACAGGAATGGAAAACAAGGAAAAGACGGAGATTTCTTGCGGTTTTGCGTCCATTCAAAAACCGCCTTAAAAAACCCGAAAAAACGTTCTAGAAAACTGAATGTTATAAAATGAGCCGGTGCCACCGAGCTCTTATATTGGGCGATCTCCTAAAGATTAGAGAGGGGACTGAGCGGCCCCAGAAAGGGGTCTCTAGTGACTAAGTTCCAATGATTATTATAATGTTTCTGATCTGCGGGTGAAACGTGTTATTGTGCTACAGCGAGAACTTTATTCTAGAAGCTTCATAAGCCCCGTCCATGCTCTCCACAATGTTATACAATGTATATATATGTATATAGTAACTTCATAAGCCCCGCCCATGCTCTCCACCATGTTATACAATGTATATATATATGTATACAGTAGCTTCATAAGCCCCGCCCATGCTCTACACCATGTTATACAATGTATATATATGTATATAGTAACTTCATAAGCCCCACCCATGCTCTACACCATGTTATACATTGTATATATATGTATACAGTAGCTTCATAAGCCCCGCCCATGCTCTACACCATGTTATACAATGTATATATGAATATAGTAGCTTCGTAAGCCCCGCCCATGCTCTACACCATGTTATACAATGTATATGTAGCAGCCTCATAAGCCCCGCCCATGCTCTACACACGTTAGCCCCGCCCATGCTCTCCACCATGTTATACAATGTATATATATGTATATAGTAGCTTCATAAGCCCCGCCCATGCGCTACACCATGTTATACAATGTATATATGTATATAGTAGCTTCGTAAGCCCCGCCCATGCTCTCCACCATGTTATACAATGTATATATATATATATATATATATATGTGTGTATATAGTAGCTTCATAAGCCCCGCCCATGTACTGCACCATGTTATACATTGTATTTATATGTATATAGTAGCTTCATAAGCCCCGCCCATGCTCTATACCATGTTATACATTGTATCTATATGTATATAGTAGCTTCATAAGCCCGCCCATGTACTGCACCATGTTATACATTGTATCTATATGTATATAGTAGCTTCATAAGCCCCGCCCATGTACTACACCATGTTATACATTGTATATGTAGTAGCTTCATAAACCCCGCCCATGCTCTACACCGTTATACAATGTATATGTAGTAGCTTCATAAGCCCCGCCCATGCTCTACACCATGTTATTCTACTCCTATGGGGGCTAATACTTACATCAACCATAACAAACCAACCAAAACCACCTTAAGGTAAAAGATATAATTTTATTGTAGAACAAAAATTGTACCAAACATGTTTTAAATTTTTTTTATAAAATACACAAAATACAACACCACCCAATAGAACAAAGGCTCTCCCCAGCAACAATCAAAGGAAATACAGCCAACATCATATCCAGACCAAGATAATGATAGTACACTGGAGTGGAGGGATGCCACACTTAGGTGGCCGGTTGGCTGAGTATGCTATTTGATGTATTATCAGTGTACTATCATTATCTTGGCCTGGATATTATGTCGGCTGTATTTCCTTTGACTGTTGCTGGGGAGAGCCTTTGTTCTATTGGGTGGTGTTGTATTTTGTGTATTTTATATATTTTTTGATATGTTTGGTACAATTTTTGTTATACAATAAAATTATATCTTTTACCTTAAGGTGGTTTTTGTTGGGTTGTTTGGCATTTACCTTTTGGTTGCAGTATTGTTTGCCCGGTTTTTGTAGGTTATGTACATCAACCATAAGACACCGGTGGCATCACTCGCCACTTACATAATGATAGCAGATTGTCCTCTTACCATTGGGACCTCATCCAGCTTCTGAAATTCATGGTTTGGCTTCTGCCACAGCCTCACAGCAATCACCACGAAAGCAACGCAGATAACAGCTACGAATATGCAGAGGATGGCAACCAGGCCCGGATTCTCCTGCAGGTCCTTGGAGGCCTGAGGATCTGAGAAGAAGAGAAGGACATGAGACAAAGCCTGAAGATCTCCATCCAAACTGCAGCAACACCACCCCCTGGTGGCCACCTACTGCCATTGTAAGCAGCACTCTTCAGGTTCTCCAGTCTGTGTGAATCAATGTGCCACACAGGAGAGGGGTGCCTGGCCACCACAGGTCTGGGCACAGACACATTCGGGAAGGGGCAGCCTATTCTCAGGCATATTCTTATGTCGGAGCAATTCAGTCACTGACTCTCGGTTAAAGTCGCCTCTAGTTTTAGAGAATTGATATTTTATGGGAGAGCAGATCTCGGACATTTACCCTGATAGAGGTCGGTGACCTGGAATAAAGCATTCCCAGACACCCTCTGGCCACCATGATGTGTCCTGTAATACTAATGACCCCCATAGAAAGCAATGAGACTGTGACGCTGATGACCCCCAGAGAAAGCAATAACACTGTGATGCTAATGACCCCCAGAGAAAGCAATGAGACTGTGATGCTGATGACCCCCAGAGAAAGCAATAAGACAGTGATGCTTATGACCCCCAGAGAAAGCAATAATACTGTGATGCTGATGACCCCCAGAGAAAGCAATGAGACTGTGACGCTGATGACCCCCAGAGAAAGCAATAACACTGTGATGCTGATGACCCCCAGAGAAAGCAATGAGACTGTGATGCTGATGACCCCCAGAGAAAGCAATGAGACTGTGATGCTGATGACCCACAGAGAAAGCAATGAGACTGTGATGCTGATGACCCCCAGAGAAAGCAATGAGACTGTGATGCTGATGAACCCCAGAGAAAGCAATGAGACTGTGATGCTGATGACCCCCAGAGAAAGCAATAACACTGTGATGCAGATCACCCCCAGAGAAAGCAAAAAGACAGTGATGCTGATGATCCCAAGAGAAAGCAATAACACTGTGATGCTGATGACCCCCATAGAAAGCAATGAGACTGTGATTCTGATGACCCCAAGAGAAAGCAATGAGACTGTGATGCTGATGACCACCCCAGAGAAAACAATGAGACTGTGATGCTTATGACCCCCAGAGAAAGCAGTGAGACTGTGACGCTGATGACCCCCCGAGAAAGCAATGAGACTGTGATGCTGATGACCCCCAGAGAAAGCAATTACACTATGATGCTGATGACCCCCAGAGAAAGCAATGAGACTGTGATGCTGATGACCCCCAGAGAAAGCAATAACACTGTGATGCTGATGACCCCCAGAGAAAGCAATAACACTGTGATGCTGATGACCCCCAGAGAAAGCAATGAGACTGTGATGCTTATGACCCCCAGAGAAAGCAATGAGACTGTGACGCTGATGACCCCCAGAGAAAGCAATAACACTGTGATGCTGATGACCCCCAGAGAAAGCAATGAGACTGTGATGCTGATGACCCCCAGAGAAAGCAATGAGACTGTGATGCTGATGACCCCCAGAGAAAGCAATGAGACTGTGATGCTGATGACCCCCAGAGAAAGAAATGAGACTGTGACGCTGATGAACCCCAGAGAAAGCAATGAGACTGTGATGCTGATGACCCCCAGAGAAAGCAATAACACTGTGATGCTGATGACCCCCAGAGAAAGCAATGAGACTGTGATGCTGATGACACCTGCAGAGAAAACAATGAGACTGTGATGCTGATGACCCCCCCAGAGAAAACAATGAGACTGTGATGCTGATGACCCCCAGAGAAAGCAATGAGACTGTGATGCTGATGACCCCCAGAGAAAGCAATGAGACTGTGATGCTGATGACCCCCAGAGGAAGCAATGAGACTGTGATGCTGATGACCCCCAGAGAAAGCAATAACACTGTGATGCTGATGACCCCCAGAGAAAGCAATGAGACTGTGATGCTGATGACCCCCAGAGAAAGCAATGAGACTGTGATGCTGATGACCCCCAGAGAAAGCAAAGAGAATGTGATGCTGATGACCCCCAAAAAAGCAATGAGATTGTGATGCTGATGACTCCCAGAGAAAGCAATAAGACTGTGACGCTGAAGACCCCCAGAGAAAGCAATGAGATTGTGACGCTGATAACCCCCAGAGAAAGAAATGAGACTGTGACGTTGATGACCCCCAGAGAAAGCAATGAGACTGTGACGCTGATGACCCCCACAGAAAGCAATAACACTGTGATGCTGATGACCCCCAGAGAAAAAATGGCTTTGATGAGAAAATTTTTTTTACCCTTGGGGTTTTTTCCCCCCCGGAACAAAAACCCTTAGCAAACAGTGAAAAGGGAGGAGCTTTTTTTTTTCCCCCAGAAAACATAAAACGGCTTTTTAACCCCAAGGCAATAAAATTTTTTCCTTTACACCCAAATTTTATTAAAAACAATGGATTGGGATTTCCCCCCAGAGAAAGAAATAACGTGAGGGGGAAAAACCCCAGGGGAAAGCAATAAACGTGATGCTATGCCCCCAGAGAAAGCAAAACTGTGAGTGATGCCCCCCAGAGAAACCCCTTGTACAAACCCCCAAGGGAAAACAATAACTGTGATGCTGATGACCCCCAGGGGGTAGGGAGGGAACCCCCAAAAAAGCAATACCACTGTGATGCTGATGACCCCCAGAGAAAAAATGAGACTGTGATGCTTTGCCCCCCAAAAAAGCAAGAGACGTGACGTGTGCCCCAGAAAAAGAAAAAACACTGTGATGGATGACCCCAGAGAAAAAATGAGACTGTGATCTGAGCCCCCAGAGAAAAAAATGATTTGTGTGTTGCCCCCCCAGAAAAGCAATAACACTGGGAAATGATGCCCCCAGGGGAAAGAAAGGGGAACTGTATGGGGTGCCCCCAGAGAAAGCAATGAGACTTATCTGATGACCCAGAGAAACAATACTGATGCTGAAGACCCCAGAGAAAGCAATGGTGTGAGTGATGCCCCCCAGAGAAAGCAATAAACTGTGATGCGAGACCCCCAGAAAAGAAATGAGACTGTGATGCTGATGCCCCCCAGAGAAAGCTGAGATGTGAGTGATGACCCCAGAGAAAGCAAAATTAACCCTGTGATGCTGATGCCCCCCAGAGAAAGCAATAAGTGATGCTGAGCCCCCCAGAAAGCAAGAACTGTGATGTGATGACCCCAGAGAAAAAAATAAAAACTGTGATGTGATGCCCCCCCAAGAAAAAATGGACTTGAGCTGTAAACCCCAGAAAAGAAGGATGTGAGCTGATGCCCCCCAGAAAAAGCAAAAAACTGTGAGCTGATGCCCCCCAGAGAAAAAAGATGGGGAGACCCCAAAAAAAACAATAACTGTGAGTGTGACCCCCAAAAAAACAATGGACTGGATGCTGATGCCCCCCAGAGAAAGCAATGAGACTGTGATCGGAAACCCCCAAGAAAGCAAAAAAAACTGTATGCTGAAACCCCAGGAAAGCAATGAGTTTTTTGATGCGTTGACTCCAAGAAAGCAATGAGACGTGACGCTGAAGACCCCCAGAAAAAGCAATGGATTGGACGTGATAACCCCCAGAGAAAAAAATGAGACTGTGAGGGGCCCCCGGGGGGAGGGGAAACCCCCACAGAAAGCATAACACTGTGATCGATGACCCCCAAGAAAGAAAGAACTGTGATGCTGATGACCCCCAGAGAAAGCAATAGAATGTATGCTGAGACCCCCCCAGAGAAAACAATGAGACTGTGATGCTGATAAACCCCCCCAGGGGGAAAAAATGAACTGTGATGCTGTGCCCCCCAGAAAAAGCAATGAACTTGACCGATAACCCCAGAAAAGAATGGACTTTTTGGCGATGCCCCCCGAAAAAGCAATGAGACTGTGTGCTGATGACCCCCAGAGAACAATGGCTGTGATGTGATGATCACAAGAGAAAGCAATGAGACTGTGACGCTGATACCCCCCGAAAAAAGCAATGAGCGTGACGCTGTAAACCTTTATTTCGTGTGACATTGGCGGGGCCTTTATAAAAAAGGGGGAAAATGGTGGAGGGGGGGAAGATAAGGGGGGGCAAGCAGCATAAAGGTAAAAATTAGAGGAAAGGGGGAAAACCTTTAAACCAAAACTGGGTAAACCCGAAATCCTGGATAATGCCCCCTCTTTTAGGCTTGGGTTTAACTTGTGCCGCATTCTCTATCCAGGGCCCCGGGTAAAAAAGTGCTGCCCATTCTCTACAGGTCTTTGGGGATAAAGTTCTGCCGCATTCTCTATCAGGTCTAGGTTGATAACGTAAATCGCCGCATTCCCAATCCAGGCCTCCGGGGGGATAACGGCCGCCGCATTCCTATCCAGGCTCTGGGTTTTTTTAAAGTGTCGCCGCATTCTCTAACCAGGACAAAGGGTTTTTAACATGCTCGGCGCATTTTTTTTATCCCGGTCTTTTTTTGGGGGAAAAACGGCTCGCTGGGATTCCTATCCAGGTCTATAGGGGGGGGAAAGGCTCGGGCCCCATTTTCCCATCCAGGACAATGGGGTGATTAAAATGCTCGGCGCATTCTTCTAATTTCCCGGTCTTTGGGTGGAACCCTGCTCGCCGGGTTTCCCAAACCAGGGCTATGGGTTTAAACGTGCTCCCGCATTTCTCTATCCCGGCCCCTGGGTGAAAAATGGGTCGCCGCATTCTCATCCAGGCTATGGGTGTTAACCCTGTTTCCGCCGCCTTCCCCTATCCGACCTCTGGGTTTATAAAGTGGGTTTGCCCCATTCCCCTATCCAGGGCTCTGGGTGATAACCCTGCTCGCCGCATTCTTCATAGTTTTTTAATTTGTAAGGCCGAAAAAAGAAAAAGAAGCCATCCAGTTCACCTGTTGTCTAAGGTTTTTGATCCAGGGAAGGCAAAAACCCCAATGAGGAAAAAGCCAATTGTCCTCATTTTAGGGAAAAACTCCTTCCCAACTCCAATCTGGCAAACAAAAAAACCCCGGGTTTAATGACCCCCCTCTTTCCCCGGGCTTGGGTTTTTAAAATTGTTTCCGCAAAAACCCATCCAGGTTTTTTGGGTAAAAAATGTGCTAGCCGGGATTCTCTATGCAGGTCCCTTTTCGGGAAAAACGGTTTCTAGCCGATTCTCTATGCAGGGCTAAGCGGGGTAACGTACTCGCCGCATTTTCTTTTCCAGGTTTTATGGGGGGTAACGGCTCGCCGCTTCTCTAAACCAAAGGGCTAAGCGGGGTAACGTGCTAGCCGCTTTTTTTTATCCCCGGGCTATGGGGGATAACGTGGCTCCCGCATTCTCTAACCAAAGGGCTATGAGTGATAAAAGTGCCGCCGCATTCTTTTTTCCCCGGGCTAAAGGGGAAAAACCCTGCTTGCCGCTTTTTCTAAGGGTCTATGGGGAAAAACGGGTCGCCGCATTCCTTTGCAGGTTTTATGCGGGGAAAAACGTACCGCCGCATTCTCTAAAGCAGGGTTTTGCGGGATAAGGGGGCTCGCTGCATTCTCTATCCAGGTCTAGGCGGGATAACATGTTCGCCGCATTCTCTATCCAGGTCTATGGGTGATAACGTGTTCACCGCATTCTCTATCCAGGTCTATGGGGGATTACGTGCTCGCCGCATTCTCTATCCAGGCCTCTGGGTGATAACGTGATCGCCGCATTATCTATCCAGGTCTATGGGGGAATACGTGCTCGCCACATTCTCTATCCAGGTCTATGGGGGAAAACGTGCTCGCCGCATTTTCTATCCAGGTCTATGGGGCATAACGTGCTCGCCGCATTCTCTATCCAGGTCTCTGGGTGATAATGTGCTCACCGCATTCTCTATCCAGGTCTATGGGGGGATAACGTGCTCGCCGCATTCTCTATCCATGTCTTTGAGTGATAACGTGCTAGCCGCATTCTCTATCCAGGTCTATGGAGGATAACGTGCTCGCCGCATTCTCTATCCAGGTCTATGCGGGATAACGTGGTTGCCGCATTCTCTATCCAGGTCTCTGGGTGATAACATGCTCGACACATTCTCTATCCCGGTCTCTGTGCAATAACCTGCTCTCCGCATTCTCTATCCAGGTCTATGGGGGGATAACGTGCTCGCTGCATTCTCTATCCAGGTCTATGGGGGATAACGTGCTCGCCACATTCTCTATCCAGGTCTATGGGGGATAACCTGGTCACGGCAATCTCTATCCAGGTCTCTGGGTGATAACGTGCTCGCCGCATTCTCTATCCAGGTCTATGGGGGATAACTTGCTCTCCGCATTCTCTATCCAGATCTCTGGGTGATAACGTGCTCGCCGCATTCTCTATCCAGGTCTATGGGGGATAACGTGCTCGCCGCATTCTCTATCCAGTCCTCTGGGCGATAACGTGATCGCCGCATTCTCTATCCAGGACAATGGGGTGATAACATTTCTCGCCGCATTCTCTATCCGACCTGTGGGTGATAAACGTGCTCGCCGCATTTCTCTATCCAGGTCTATGGGTGATAACGTATAGCCCCATTCTCTATCCAGGTCTATGGGGGATAACGTGCTAGCCACATTCTCTATCCATGTCTATAGGGGATAACGTGCTAACCGCATACTCTATCCAGGCCTCTAGGTGATAACATGCTAGCCGCATTCTCTATCCAGACCTCTGGGTGATAACGTGCTCGCCGCATGCTGTATCCAGGCCTCTGGTAGATAACGTGCTCGCGCATTCTCTATCCAGACCTCTAGGTGATAACGTGCTCGCCTAGTTCTCTATCCAGGTCTCTGGGTGATAACGTGCTAGCCGCATTCTCTATCCATGTCTCTGGGTGATAACGTGCTCGCCGCATTCTCTATCCAGACCTCTGGGCGATAACGTGCTCGCTGCATTCCCTAAACAGGTCGATGGGGGATAACGTGCTAGCCGCATTCTCTATCCAGACCTTGGGTGATAACGTGCTCGTGCATTCTCTATCCAGGTCTCCTGGTGATAACCTGCTCGCCGCATTCTCTATCCTGTCCTCTGTGAGATAAAGTGCTCGCCGCATTCTCTATCCAGGTCTATGGTTGATAACGTGCTCGCCGCATTCTCTATCCAGGTCTATGCGGGATAACGTGGTTGCCGCATTCTCTATCCAGGTCTCTGGGCGATAACGTGCTCGCCGCATTCTCTATCCAGGACAATGGATGATAACATGCTCGCCGCATTCTCTATCCAGACCTGTGGGTGATAACGTGCTCGCCGCATTCTCTATCCAGGTCTATGGGTGATAACGTACTAGCCGCATTCTCTATACAAGTCTATGGGGGATAACGTGCTAGCCGCATTCTCTATCCAGGTCTATAGGGGATAACGTGCTAACCGCATACTCTATCCAGGCCTCTAGGTGATAACATGCTAGCCGCATTCTCTATCCAGACCTCTGGGTGATAACGTGCTCGCCGCATCCTGTATCCAGGCCTCTGGATGATAACGTGCTCGCCGCATTCTCTATCCAGACCTCTAGGTGATAACGTGCTCGCCGTGTTCTCTATCCAGGTCTCTGGGTGATAACGTGCTAGCCGCATTCTCTATCCATGTCACTGGGTGATAACGTGCTCGCCGCATTCTCTATCCAGACCTCTGGGCGATAACGTGCTCGCTGCATTCCCTAAACAGGTCGATGGGTGATAACGTGCTAGCCGCATTCTCTATCCAGACCTCTGGGTGATAACGTGCTCGTCGCATTCTCTATCCAGGTCTCTGGGTGATAACATGCTCGCCACAATCTCTATCCAGGTCTCTGGGGGATCACGTGCTCGCCGCATTCTCTATCAAGGACAATGGATGATAACCTGCTCGCCACATTCTCTATCCCGACCTGTGGGTGATAACGTGCTCGCCGCATTCTCTACTCAGTCCTCTGGGTGATAACGTGCTCGCCGCTTTCTCTATCCAGGTCTATGAGTGATAACGTGCTAGCCGCATTCTCTATCCAGGTCTATGGAGGATAACGTGCTCGCAGCATTCTCTATCCAGGTCTATGGGTGATAACGTGCTAGCCGCATTCTCTATCCAGGTCTATGCGGGATAACGTGCTCGCCGCATTCTCTATCCAGGCCTCTGGGTGATAACATGCTCGCCGCATTCTCTATCCAGGTCTCTGGGTGATAACATGCTTGCCACATTCTCTATCCAGGTCTCTGGGCAATAACGTGCTCGCCGCATTCTCTATCCAGGTCTATGGTGGATAACGTGCTCGCTGCATTCTCTATCCAGGTCTATGGGTGATAACGTGCTCGCCTCATTCTCTATCCAGGTCTATGGGTGATAACCTGGTCGCCGCATTCTCCATCCAGCCCTCTGGGTGATAACGTGCTCGCCGCATTCTCTATCCACGTCTATGGGGGATAACGTGCTCGCCACATTCTCTATCCAGGACAATGGATGATAACATGCTCGCCGCATTCTCTATCCAGGCCTGTGGGTGATCACGTGCTCGCCGCATTCTCTATCCATTTCTTTGGGTGATAACTTTCTCTCCGCATTCTCTATACAATTCTATGGGGGATAACGTGCTAGCCGCATTCTCTATCCAGGTCTATAGGGGATAACGTGCTAACCGCATACTCTATCCAGGCCTCTAGGATTTAAAATGCTACCGCAATTTTCTATCCAGACCTCTGGGGATAACGTGCTCGCCGCATCCTGTATCCAGGCCTCTGGATGATAACGTGCTCGCCGCATTCTCTATCCAGACCTCTGGGTGATAACGTGCTCGCCGCATTCTCTATCCAGGTCTCTGGGTGATAACGTGCTAGCCGCATTCTCTATCCATGTCACTGGGTGATAACGTGCTCGCCGCATTCTCTATCCAGACCTCTGGGCGATAACGTGCTCGCCGCATTCCCTAAACAGGTCGATGGGTGATAACGTGCTAGCTGCATTCTCTATCCAGGTCTCTGGGCGATAACGTGCTCGCCGCATTCTCTATCCAGGTCTCTGGGTGATAACATGCTTGCCACATTCTCTATCCAGGTCTCTGGGCGATAACGTGCTCGCCGCATTCTCTATCCAGGACAATGGATGATAACGTGCTCGCCACATTCTCTATCCAGACCTGTGGGTGATAACGTGCTCGCCGCATTCTCTACCCAGACCTCTGGGTGATAACGTGCTCGCCGCTTTCTCTATCCAGGTCTATGGGGGATAATGTGCTCGCCGCTTTCTCTATCCAGGCCTCTGGTTGATAACGTGCTAGCTGCATTCTCTATCCAGGTCTATAGGGGATAACGTGCTCGCTGCATTCTCTATCCAGACCTCTAGGTGATAACGTGCTCGCCATGTTCTCTATCCAGGTCTCTGGGTGATAGCGTGCTAGCCACATTCTCTATCCAGGTCACTGGGTGATAACGTGCTAGCCGCATTCTCTATCCAGACCTCTGGGTGATAACGTGCTAGCCGCATTCTCTATCCAGGTCTATGGGTGATAACGTGGTCGCCGCATTCTCTATCCAGGTCTATGGGTGATAACGTGCTCGCTGCATTCTCTATCCAGACCTCTGGGTGATAACATGCTAGCCGCATTCTCTATCCAGGTCTATGGGGGATAACGTGCTCGCTGCATTCTCTATCCAGGTCTCTGGGTGATAACGTGCTCACCGCATTTTCTATCCAGGCCTCTGGGTGATAACATGCTCGCCGCATTCTCTATCCATACCTCTGGGTGATAACGTGCTCGCCGCATTCTCTATCCAGACCTCTGAGTGATAACGTGCTCACCGCATTCTCTATCAGGTCTATGGGTGATAACGTGCTCGCCGCATTCTCTATCCAGACCTCTGGGTGATAACGTGCTCGCCGCATTCTCTATCCAGGTCTATGGGGGATAACGTGCTAGCCGCATTCTCTATCCAGGCCTCTGGGTGATAACGTGCTCGCCGCATTCTCTATTCAGGCCTCTGGGTAATAACGTGCTAGCCGCATTCTCTATCCAGACCTCTGGGTGATAACGTGCTCGCCGCATTCTCTATCCAGGTCTCTGGGTGATAACGTGCTCGCCGCATTCTCTATCCAGGTCTATGGGGGATAACGTGCTCTCCGCATACTCTATCCAGGTCTATGGGTGATAACGTGCTCGCCGCATTCTCTATCCAGGTCTCTGGGTGATAATGTGCTCGCCGAATTCTCTATCCAGGTCTATGGGGGATCATGTGCTCACCGCATTCTCTATCCAGGTCTATGGGGGATAACGTGCTCTCCACATTCTCTATCCAGGCCTCTGGGTGATAACGTGCTCGCTGCATTCTCTATCCAGGTCTATGGGGGATAACGTGCTCGCTGCATTCTATATCCGGGTCTATGGGGGATAACGTGCTCTTCGCATTCTCTATCCAGGTTTATGGGGGATAACGTGCTCGCCGCATTCTCTATCCAGGTCTATGTGGGATAACGGGCTCGCCGCATTCTCTCTCGAGGTCTATGGGGGATAACGTGCTCGCTGCATTCTCTATCCAGGTCTATGGGTGATAACGTGCTCGCCGCATTCTCTATCCAGGTCTATGGGGGATAACGTGCTAGCCGCATTCTCTATCCAGGTCTCTGGGTGATAACGTGCTCACTGCATTCTCTATCCAGGTCTATGCGGGATAACGTGCTCGTCGCATTCTCTATCCAGGTCTCTGGGCGATAACGTGCTCGCTGCATTCTCTATCCAGGTCTATGCGGGATAACGTGCTCGCCGCGTTCTCTATCCAGGTCTATGCGGGATAACGTGCTCGCCGCATTCCCTATCCAGGTCTATGGGGGATATCGTGCTCGCCGCATTCTCTATCCAGGTCTATGTGGGATAACGGGCTCGCCGCATTCTCTCTCGAGGTCTATGGGGGATAATGTGCTCACCGCATTCTCTATCCAGGTCTATGCGGATAACGTGCTCGCCGCGTTCTCTATCCAGGTCTATGGGGGATAACGTGCTCGCCGCCTTCTCTATCAAGGTCTATGGGTGATAACGTGCTTGCCGCATTCTCTATCCAGGTCTCTGGGTCATAACGTGCTCGCCGCATTCTCTATCCAGGTCACTGGGGGATAACGTGCTAGCCGCATACTCTATCCAGGCCTCTGGGTGATAACGTGCTAGCCGCATTCTCTATCCAGGTCTATGGGGGATAACGTGGTCGCCGCATTCTCTATCCAGGTCTATGCGGGATAACGTGCTCGCCGCATTCTCTATCCAGGTCTATGGGGGATAACGTGCTCGCCGCATTCTCTATCCAGGTCTATGTGGGATAACGAGCTCGCCGCATTCTCTCTCGAGGTCTATGGGGGATAACGTGCTCGCTGCATTCTCTATCCAGGTCTATGGGGGATAACGTGCTCGCCGCATTCTCTATCCAGGTCTATGGGGGATAACGTGCTCGCTGCGAGGCTTCCCCACAGGTGAGAGCGGTGCAGTTACTACCTCTCTGGGGTCTCCTCCGCGCTCGTCGGCTTCGCTCTCGAGCAGTTTGCGATTATTTCAGTGACGTTCGTCCAATCAGTGGAGACACACATGAATTTAGGTGAGAAGGCCGGTCCCTGTGTCCTCTCACCGCAGAGCTGCAGCCGCTGCCCCTACTCCAGACCTTGTCTCTGATGTACAGTGTTCTCGGCTCCAGAAAGTGTCTGCACCAGGTTGGACCCTCACATGTGGCCTCCCCTCCTCGAGGAGGAACCCGAATACAAGGGGAGGTCCACAATGCACAGAGGAAAGCGACCAAATCTACAGGGGCAGCACAAGTACCCAGCAGGGGGCAGAACCACCGCAAAGCCACATGGGAGAGCAATCAGCCTATTAGTGACCCCCATACTATATATACATGAGAGGGTATTATATCTGCACATACATAAGGCTTCTATAAGAACAGCCATACAGGTATGTGTAGTGCACCATGTTGGATACAGCCTATTAGTGACCCCCATACTATACATGAGAGGGTATTATACCTGCACATAGATAAGGCTTCTATAAGAACAGCCATACAGGTACGTGTAGCTCACCATGCTGGATACAGCCTATTAGTGACCCCCATACTATACCTGAGGGGGTATCATACCTGCACATAGATAAGGCTTCTATAGGGGCAGTCATACAGGTATATGTAGTGCACCATGCTGGATACAGTCTATTAGTGACCCCCATACTATACAAGAGGGGTTATTATACCTGCACATAGATAAGGCTTCTATAGGGGCAGTCATACAGGTATATGTAGTGCACCATGCTGGATACAGCCTATTAGTGACCCCCATACTATACATGAGGGGGTATTATACCTGCACATAGATAAGGCTTCTATAGGAGCAGTCATACAGGTACATGTAGTGCACCATGCTGGATACAGCCTATTAGTGACCCCCATACTATACATGAGGGGTATTATACCTGCACATAGATAAGGCTTCTATAGGAGCAGTCATACAGGTACATGTAGTGCACCCTGCTGGATACAGCCTATTAGTGACCCCCATACTATACATGAGGGGGGATTATACCTGCACATAGATAAGGCTTCTATAGGAGCAGTCATACAGGTACATGTAGTGCACCCTGCTGGATACAGCCTATTAGTGACCCCCATACTATACATGAGGGGGGATTATACCTGCACATAGATAAGGCTTCTATAGGAGCAGTCATACAGGTACATGTAGTGCACCCTGCTGGATACAGCCTATTAGTGACCCCTATACTATACATGAGGGGGGATTATACCTGCACATAGATAAGGCTTCTATAGGAGCAGTCATACAGGTACGTGTAGTGCACCCTGCTGGATACAGCCTATTAGTGACCCCCATGCTGTACATAAGGGAGGTGTATCATACCTGCACATAGACAGGGCTTCTATAAGAGCAGTCATACAGGTACATGTAGTGCACCATGCTGGATACAGCTCATACTATACATGAGAGGAGGGTATTATACCTGCACATAGATAAGGCTTCTATAGGAGCAGTCATACAGGTACGTGTAGTGCACCATGCTGTATACAGCCTGTCAGTGACCCCCATACTATACATGAGGGGGTATCATACCTGCACATAGACAGGGCTTCTATAAGAGCAGTCATACAGGTACGTGTAGTGCACCATGCTGGATACAGCTCATACTATACATGAGGGGGTATTATACCTGCACATAGATAAGGCTTCTATAGGAGCAGTCATACAGGTACGTGTAGTGCACCCTGCTGGATACAGCCTGTCAGTGACCCCCATACTATACATGAGGGGGTATTATACCTGCACATAGATAAGGCTTCTATAAGAGCAGTCATACAGGTACGTGTAGTGCACCATGTTGGATACAGCTCATACTATACATGAGAGGGGGGGTATTATACCTGCACATAGATAAGGCTTCTATAGGAGCAGTCATACAGGTACATGTAGTGCACCCTGCTGGATACAGCCTGTCAGTGACCCCCATACTATACATGAGGGAGGATTATACCTGCACATAGATAAGGCTTCTATAGGAGCAGTCATACAGGTACATGTAGTGCACCCTGCTGGATACAACCCATACTATACATGAGGGGGTATCATACCTGCACATAGATAAGGCTTTTATAGGGGCAGTCAGGTATATGTAGTGCACCATGTTGGATACAGCCTATTAGTGACCCCCATACTATACATGAGGGAGGTGTATTATACCTGTACATAGATAGGACTTCTATGGGGGGGAGTTAACATACCGTATCCATGAAGTCCGCTCCCTTCCAGCATGCTGATGGCCATACAAGTAACAGTGATGTGATGCTTCAGCCAATCACTGCCCCCAGTGGTCAAATTATGTCTTTACAGGAAGAGACGGCTGAGGTCAGTGATTGGCTGTATCGTCACGTGATGTCACATGGGGGGGCAGCGGCAGCGCTGGATTGGAGCCGCCCATCAGAGCCGGGATGACTGGTCGTCGAAGGTAGGCGACCAAATAGGGCGCCACTTCATCCCAGGCAGGAAGGGGGCACAAGGACGTTTGGAGTGGGCTGAATTTTCCATTAGGGAGGCTTACTTGTATACTGATCAGTGAGCCCCCTAAATGGAAAATTCAGCCCACTCCAAACGTCCTTGTGCCCCCTTCCTGCCTGGGATGAAGTGGCGCCCTAGGTGGTACTACCATACAGTGGTACTGCCATACAGTGACCATATAGTGGTAGACACCAGTGTACACAGGCTCTGCAGACTGTATATTACCTCCATACAGTGACCATATAGTGGTAGAAACCAGTTTACACAGGCTCTGAAGACTGTATATTACCTCCATACCATACAGTGACCATATAGTGGTAGACACCAGTGTACACAGGCTCTACAGACTGTATATTACCTCCATACACTGACCATATAGTGGTAGCCAGTTACATCTTGTGACTCACAGTTGATGTTTCTCTGACGAGTCGTGCCTGACCTCCTGACCTCTTACCCCTGATGAAGCCAGGTTAGCTGGTGAAACATGTTGGGGAGGTCAGGCATGACGTTTTAAATTGTGATTTCTCACCTCTGTCTACAAAGTATCACCCACTGCAGAGGGTCTCACAAGGAAACCTTATATGTTTTATGTCCATTAGATTAGGGATAACTGGCCAAGTAGGATGCTTGGGATCCCTTACTGGAGCTAGTAAATTGCTGAATATACAGTATGTTTTCCTGTTAGTAGGTGATGTTCCACCAGACTTGATAATAGAAAGGCAGCTATTCCTTCAGAAGTAGGAAGGGAAAAATTGAGAGGTTAGAAATCAGGTTAAATAGTGTGTATAGAGGTTAAGTGTTATATATAATAAAAGTTATGTTTTAGTGTTTTATAGATTGAAAACTGATAGAGTTTAAGTTTGCCTATGGCAAAATAGTAAATATAGTAGGTAGCTATAGGGCCCCATAGAGATAGGCAGGGTTTAGGTATCTATACGGGCCCCATGCAGACAGGCAAGGTTTAGGTAGCTATAGGGCCCCTTATAGGCAGGCAGGGTTTAGGTAGTTATAGGGGCCCCATACAGGCAGGCAAGATTTAGGTGCTATAAGGCCCCATATAGGCAGGCAGGGTTTAGATAGCTATAGGGCCCTATATAGGCAGGCAGGGGTTAGGTAGCTATAGGGCCCCATGTAGACAGGCAGGGTTTAAGTAACTATAGGGCCCATATAGACAGGCAGGGTTTAGGTAGCTATAGGGCCCCATACAGACAGGCAAGATTTAAATAGCTATAGGGCCCTTATAGATAGGCAGGGTTTAGGTAGCTATAGGGGCCCCATACATGCAGGCAGGATTTAGGTGCTATAAGGCCCCATATAGGCAGGCAGGGTTTAGGTAGCTATAGGGCCCTATATAGGCAGGCAGGGTTTAGGTAGCTATAGGGCCCATATAGACAGGCAGGGTTTAGGTAGCTATTGGGGCCCCATATAGGCAGGCAGTCAGGGTTAAGGGTAGGCTATAGGGGCCATATATAGGTAGACAGGGCTTAGACAGGCTTCATTAATTTTGAGAATAAGAAATCACTTACCTGTCCCACGATCCCTCGATGCTACCAGGCCAGTCTCAGTGCGGGTGACGCGATGGTGTGAACTGCGCTTTGCATGAGATGTCCCCAGAGTGGCTCAATGACATTGAGGTCAGGACACTGAGGTGGCCGCTCCAGAACCTTCCCTTTGCTCTGTTGTAGCCAATGACAGGTCGCCTTGGCCTTGTGTTTTGGATCGTTGTCCTTTGGGAACGTCCAGGTACGTCCCATGAGCAGCTTCTGGGCTGACGAGTGCAGATTTGCCTCCAGTATTTGCTGATAACGAGCTGCATTCATCTTTCCTTCAACCTTGACCAAGTTTCCTGAGCCTTGGGGCTCAAACAACCCCAAAACATCAGCGCTCCCCCTCCGTGCTGTAGGAATGGTGTTCCTTTCGTCATAGGTCTTGTTGACACCTCTCCAATGTAACATTTACGGTTACATGGTTTGTAAGGCCGAAAAAAGACAAGACGTCCATCCAGTTCAGCCTGTTGTGCTATAGTGTTGATCCAGAGAAAGGCAAGAAATCACAATGAGGCAGGAGCCAACAGTCTTCATTTCAGGGAAAAAATTCCTTCCCGACTCCAATCTGGCAATCAGAATAATCTCTGGATCAGCGACCCTTCTCCAGAATCCTGGTCACTACAACTTGTTATATTATTACATCTAGAAATGTCTCCAGATCCTTCTACAGAATCCCGGTCACTATAACTTGTTATATTATTACATCTAGAAATGTATCCAGACCCTTCTCCAGAATCCTGGACACTATAACTTGTTATATTATTACATCTAGAAATGTATTCAGACCCCTCTCCAGAATCCTGGACACTATAACTTGTTCTATTATTACATCTAGAAATGTATCCAGACCCCTCTCCAGAATCCTGGACACTATAACTTGTTCTATTATTACATCTAGAAATGTATCCAGACCCCTCTCCAGAATCCTGGACACTATAACTTGTTATATTATTACATCTAGAAATGTATCCAGACCCCTCTCCAGAATCCTGGACACTATAACTTGTTCTATTATTACATCTAGAAATGTCTCCAGACCCTTCTCCAGAATCCCAGTCACTATAACTTGTTATATTATTACATCTAGAAATGTATCACGACCCTTCTCCAGAATCCTGGTCACTATAACTTGTTATATTATTACATCTAGAAATGTATCCAGACCCCTCTCCAGAATCCTGGTCCCTCTAACTTGTTATATTATTACATCTAAAAATGTATCCAGACCCTTCTCCAGAATCCCGGTTACTATAGCTTGTTCTATTATTACATCTAGAAATGTATCCAGACCCTTCTCCAGAATCCCGGTCACTATCACTTGTTATATTATTACATCTAGAAATGCCTCCAGACCCTTCTCCAGAATCCTGGTCACTATAACTTGTTATATTATTACATCTAGAAATGTCTCCAGACCCTTCTCCAGACTCCTGGTCACTATAACTTGCTCTATTATTACATCTAGAAATGTCTCCAGACCCTTCTCCAGAATCCCAGTCACTATAACTTGTTCTATTATTACATCTAGAAATGTACCCAGACCAGGCCCGGACTGCCCATAGGGCAAACCGGGCATTTGCCCGGCGGGCCGCTGGGGTCCGGACCGCAGGGCCGGCTCGGAGTGCCCGCTGAGGGGGGGCCGGTGTTTCCCCCCCCGGCGGGCCCCGAGTGCCGGCGCACGCACAAGGGCCGCAATGGTCGCATCTGTGACCGGACCCCAGTGGCAGGGGGCCGACAGGCCCCCCTCGCTGCACGGCCGGGTCACCGACCCAGCCATCTAGCCATCACGGCCGCCGCCTGCACCGCGTGGTGCAAGCAGCAGCCGAGGCTGAACAGCGGGGATCTACTGATCCCGTCTATTCAGCTCCGCGGCCCGCACCCGGGAGTGAGCGGCCGCTCCGGAGGAGGGAAGAGGAGAAGAGGGAGCAGAGACATCAGGTAAGTATTGGTTTTATTTTTTTTAAACTACTAGCCCTGCCTGCATACCTATATACTGCCCTGCATACCTATATACTGCCCCATACTGCCCTGCATACCTATATACTGCCCCATACTACCCTGCATACCTATATACTGCCCTATACTACCCTGCATACCTATATACTGCCCCATACTGCCCTGCATACCTATATACTGCCCCATACTGCCCTGCATACCTATATACTGCCCCATACTGCCCTGCCTCGCTATATACTGCCCCATCCTGCCCTGCATACCTATATACTGCCCCTTACTGCCCTGCATACCTATATACTGCCCATACGCCCTGCCTGGCTATATACTGCCCCATACTGCCTCCCATACTATATAATGCCCCATACTACCCTGCCTGGCTATATACTGCCCCATACTGCCCTGCATACCTATATGCTGCCCCATACTGCCCTGCATACCTATATACTGCCCCATACTACCCTGCCTGGCTATATACTGCCCCATACTGCCCTGCATACCTATATACTGCCCCATACTGCCCTGCCTGGCTATACACTGATCCATACTGCCCTGCCTGGCTATATACTTCCCCATACTGCCCTGCCTGGCTATATACTGCCCCATACTGCCCTGCCTGGCTATATACTGCCCTGCCTGCCTACCTACATACTGCCCTGCCTGCATACCTATATACTGCCCCATACTGCCCTGCCTGCATACCTATATACTGCCCCTACCTATATATAAGCCCTGCCTGCCTACCTATATACTGCCCTGCCTACCTATATATCAGCCCTGCCTGCCCATATAATGGCCCTGCCTGCCTGTATACTGCCCTGCCTACCTATAAGTGGCCCTGTCTGCCTACACACTGGCCCTGCTTACTTATATACTGGCCCTGACTACCTATATACTGGCCCTGCCTGCCTATATACTGGACCTGCCTATCTATAAGTGGCCTTGCCTGCTTATTTACTGGCCCTGCCTGGCTACATAGTGGTCCTGCCTGCCTATATTCTGGTCCTGCCTGGCTATATACTGGCCCTGCTTGCCTACATAATGGCCCAGCCTGGCTACTTACTGGCCCTGGCCCTACCTGGCTAATTACTGGCCCTACCTGGCTAATTATTGAGGGCAGCCCTAGCTAACTGGCTAATTACTGGGAGCAGCCCTAGCTAACTGGCTAATTATTGGGGGCAGCCCCAGCTACCTGGCTAGTTACTGGGGGCAGCCCCAGCTACCTGGCTAGTTACTGGGGGTAGGCCCTGTTTACCTACCAAATTAATGGAGGAAGGCCCTGTTTACCTACCCAATGGG
Source organism: Phyllomedusa bahiana (assembly GCA_025379985.1). Lineage (NCBI taxonomy): Eukaryota > Metazoa > Chordata > Amphibia > Anura > Hylidae > Phyllomedusa > Phyllomedusa bahiana. Next base: position 24,715 of record JAODAL010017478.1, read on the forward strand.
GGTCTACCTATTTACTTGCCACTTATCTGACATTTTTTAATTTCTAATTTTTAGGGTCTAACATACGCTGTTTGGGGAATTGATAGGAAAGTGCTGGAAAAGAGAGGAGTCTAAGATGTATTTGTGGTAAATTCTACAGGGACGAGTAGTGACCACTAGAAGAGGACACTGCATGCTGTACCGGACAGAGAAAGAAATGGAAGGGAACGACTCATCAGGGAGACATCATGGAGGTTTGGGCCAGAAGCAGAAGAAAAGGAGAAGAGAACAACTCCCATCAGAGATGACGTCTCCTGTGAGTCCCTGATATCAGGGGTCATTTTACTTCTATGTTGAATCAGTGCTGTATTCATGTGTTGGTGACCTGACTACTGGGGATGTGATTGGTGGGGTTGTAGGTTATGCTGGTGCTTATGTAGTGTCAGTGTGGGCTTGTCCCTGATTGTAAAGTGCACACCTGACTCTGTGATGAGGGGTTTCTCTGCACCACTTTTTCTTTCTTGCTTGTGTGTAGGGGGCTCTCACACAGAGCGGTTTTGGTGCATTTTTGATGCGTTTTTTTGTGCAGAAATGTTCAGCATTAATTGCTCTGCCTTTCTGCACAAAAACGCACCAAAAAAACATCAAAAAGGCACCAAAAATGCTCTGTGTGAAAGCACCTTTATAGTGTAGTTTATTTTAGAAAGTGGCGAGGTGCGAGAACAAGGGAAATTTTGTAAGCGGATATTGTATGTGGGCTGGTGGGGGCTTTGTGCCAGGGCTGATTTTTATTCCCAGTCCGGCCCTGATCCAGACCCTTCTCCAGAATCCCGGTCACTATAACTTGTTCTATTATTACATCTAGAAATGTATCCAGACCCTTCTCCAGAATCCCGGTCACTATAACTTGTTATATTATTACATCTAGAAATGTATCCAGACCCTTCTCTAGAATCCCAGTCACTATAAATTGTTATATTATTACATCTAGAAATGTCTCCAGACCCTTCCCCAGAATCCTGGTCACTATAACTTGTTATATTATTACATCTAGAAATGTATCCAGACCCTTCCCCACAATCCTGGACACTATAACAAGTTATATTATTTCATCTAGAAATGTATTCAGACCCTTCTCCCGAATCCTGGTCACTATAACTTGTTATATTACTACATCTAGAAATGTCTCCAGACCCTTCTCCAGAATCCCGGTCACTATAAATTGTTATATTACATCTAGAAATGTATCCAGACCCTTCTCCAGAATCCTGGTCACTATAACTTGTTCTATTATTACATCTAGAAATGTATCCAGACCCTTCTCCAGAATCCTAGTCACTATAACTTGTTATATTATTACATCTAGAAATGTCTCCAGACCCTTCCCCAGAATCCTGGTCACTATAACTTGTTATATTATTACATCTAGAAATGTATCCAGACCCTTCCCCACTATCCTTGTCACTATAACGTGTTATATTATTTCATCTAGAAATGTATCCAGACCCTTCTCCAGAATCCTGGTCACTATAACTTGTTAGATTATTACATATAGAAATGTATCCAGACCCTTCTCCAGAATTCCGGTCACTATAACTTGTTATATTATTACATCTAGAAATGTATGCAGACCCTGCTCCAGAATGCCGGTCCCTATAACTTGTTATATTATTACACCTAGAAATGTATCCCGACCCTTCTCCAGAATCATGGTCACCATAACTTGTTATATTATTACATCTAGAAATGTATCCAGACCCTTCTCCAGAATCCTGTTCACTATAACTTGTTATATTACTACATCTAGAAATGTCCTCCAGACCCTTCTCCAGAATCCCGGTCACTATAAATTGTTATTTTATTACATCTAGAAATGTATCCAGACCCTTCTCTAGAATCCTGGTCCCTATAACTTGTTCTATTATTACATCTAGAAATGTATCCAGACCCTTCTGCAGAATCCTAGTCACTCTAACTTGTTATATTATTACGCTCCAGAAATGCATCCAAAACCTTTTTCAGCTCTGCTATTGAATTCACCATGACAAGTTCCTCTGGCAGAGAGTTCCACAGTCTCACTGCTCTAGAAGTAAAGAATCCATTTCTATGTTTATGTAGAAACTTTCGTTCCTCAAGATGTAGAGGATGCCCCCTTGTACTAGATACAGCCCTGGGTATAAATAAATCTTTAGCGAGATCTCTATATTGACCTTTGATGTATTTAAACATATTTATTATGTCCCCTGAAGCCGTCTTTTCTCTAAATAACCCTAACCTTGCTTATCTTTCTGGGTATTGTAGTCCACCCAGTCCTTTTATTATTTTGGCTGACGCCTTTGTACCTGTTCAATTTCTACAATGTCTTTCCTGTGCACTGGTGCCCAAAACTGTCCCTAATATCCCTTGTGTGGTCTAACTAGTGACTTGTATAGTGGGAGAATAATGTTCCCATCATGTGCATCTATGTTACTTCTTATACACCCCATGATCCTATTTGCCTTGGCAGCTGCTGTCTGACACTGGCAACTACAGTTAAGTTTACTGTCCGCCAGGATTCCCAAGTCCTTCTCCATGTCATATTTACCCAGTGTTTTTCAATTTAACATGTAGTCATGTAATGGATTTTTCTTCCCCATGTGCAGAACCTTGCATTTATCAGTGTTAAACCTCATCTGCCATTTCCCTTCCCAGGTCTCCAAACTATCCAGATCCCTTTGTAATAACACATTATCCTCTATTGTGTGGATTACTTTAGAGAGCTTAATATCATCTGCAAAGATCGATATTCTACTGTGCAATCCCTGTGTAAGATCATCAATTAAAATATTAAAGAGGATAGGGCCCAATACTGACCCTGTGGTCCCCACTAGTAACAGGGATCCAGTCTGAGTATGCACCGTTAACTACCACCCTTTGTTTTCTATCTCTGGGGCAGTTGCTTACCCACTTGCACACATTTTCCCCTAGTCCAAGCATTCTCATTTTATTTACCAACCTTTTATGTAGCACTGTATCAAATGCTTTAGCAAAATCTAGATATATGGCATCCAGTGCCTCTTCCAGATCCAGTCTAGCACTAACTTCCTCATAGAAGCTAATGAGATTAGTCTGACAGGACCGATCCTTCATAAATCCATGCTGGAATGGCGTTATACATTTATTTTCAGTAAGATACTCCAGGATAGCATCTCTGAGAAAACCTTCAAACATGTTATCCACAACAGAGGTTAAGCTGACCGGCCTATAGTTTCTGTTCACTTTTTGACCCCTTTTTGAATATTGGCACCACCTTTGCTATGCGCCAATCCTTTGGGACATACCCCGTTATCATACAGTCCATGAATATTAAGAATAGGGGGCTATCTGTGACATTGCTGAACTCCCTTAAGACACGCCGGTGTATACCATCAGGACCTGGGGATGTGTCTATTGTAATCTTCTTAAGACGGAGCTGCACTTCTTCCTGGGTTAGACAAGAAACATTTAAGTTGGAGTTTACCTCATCCCGCTGTTCATCAACAGGAAGGTCATCGTCCTCGGTAAATACAGTGGAGAAAAAATTGTTTAATAGGTCTGCTTTTTTTCTCATCGCTCTCTACAACACCTCCCTCACTACTTCTCAAAGGGCCAGCATTTTCTGTTTTAACCTTTTTACTATTTATATAGTTACAAAATATTTTGGGGTTAGTTTCACTTTCTATGGCAACATGTCTGTCTCCACCTTTTCTGCCTTTATCAAGGCAGAAACGCTTTATTTTTGTTATGTATTGCCTCCTTTACATTTCTGTTGCTCCACATTGGGTTTTTCCTGTTTCTAATAATTTTATTAACATAAGGTCTGTACCTCTTACAGTGGTAGCCTAGGATGTTTTTTAAAATATCCCATTTATTATTTGTTCTGCCATTTATAAACACCTTGTCCCAGTCAATACAGTTTAGGGCCTCCCTAAGCAGAATAAAATTAGCCTTCCTAAAATTCAGTGTTTTTGTGGCTCCTCAACAAAAAACTCTATTGAAGGATAAATGGAAATTTATTATATTATGGTCACTATTTCCTAGGTGCCCTTCAACCTGAACCTTTCTTACTCTGTCAGGTCTATTAGTGAATATTAAGTCCAGAAAGGCCGTTCCTCTAATCAGTTCCTGCAACCATTTGAGAAAGGTAATTATCTTTAGTTATTGACAAAAACCTGTTTCATTTATGAGAGCTACAGGTTTCAGTTTCCCAATTTATGTCTGGGTAGTTAAAGTTGCCCATAATAACAACCTCATTCTGACTAGCCGCCTCATCTATTTGCCTGAAGAGTACATCTTCCATGGGTTCTGTTATATTTGGGGGCCTATAGCAGACCCCTATTAGTATTATATGATTGTTGTTATCCCCGTGTATATTTACCCAAAATGATTCCACATGTTCATTTCCTGTATCTATATCTTCAGTGTTGGCTTCAGATAGAATTTTACATAGAGAGAGACACCTCCCCCCTTCCGGTCTCTACAATCTCTTCTAAATAGACTGTAACCCTGTGAGTTAACCACCCAGACATAGCTCTCGCCCAGTCGCAGCTCTTGTCCGGTCGTAGCTCTCACCCAGTCGCAGCTCTCGTCCAGTCGTAGCCCTCGTCCAGTCGTAGCTCTCTTACTGTTGTAGCTCTCGTCCAGTCATAGCTCTCTTCCAGTTGTAGCTCTTATCCAGTTGTAGCTCTCATCCAGTCGTAGCTCTCGCCCAGTCGCAGCTCTCGCCCAGTCATAGCTACCGTCCAGTCGTAGCTCTCTTCCAGTCGCAGGTCTCGCCCAGTCGTAGCTCTCATCCAGTCGTAGCTCTCGCCCAGTAGTAGCTCTCGACCATTCACAACTCTAGCCCAGACACAGCTCTCGTCAAGTCGTAGCTCCTCACCCAGCTGCAGCTCTCGCCCAGTCACAGCTCTCATCCAGTCGTAACTCTCTTCCAGTTGTAGCTCTCGTCCAGTTGTAGCTCTCACCCAGTCGCAGCTCTTGCCCAGTCGTAGCTCTCGTCCAGTCGTAGCTCCTCACCCAGCTGCAGCTCTCGCCCAGTCACAGCTCTCATCCAGTCGTAGCTCTCATCCAGTCGTAGCTCTCACCCAGGCGCAGCTCTGGCCCAGTCGTAGCTCTCGGCCAGTCGTAGCTCCTCACCCAGCTGCAGCTCTCACCCAGTCACAGCTCTCATCCAGTCACAGCTCTCATCCAGTCGTAGCTCTCATCCAGTCGTAGCTCTCTTCCAGTCGCAGCTCTCTTCCAGTCGCAGCTCTCGCCCAGTGGTACCTCTCTTACTGTCGCAGCTCTCGTCCAGTCATAGCTCTCTTCCAGTTGTAGCTCTTATCCAGTTGTAGCTCTCATCCAGTCGTAGCTCTCACCCAGTCGCAGCTCTCGCCCAGTCGTAGCTCTCATCCAGTCGTAGCTCTCACCCAGTCGCAGCTCTCGCCCAGTCATAGCTCCCGTCCAGTCGTAGCTCTCATCCAGTCGCAGCACGCGCCCAGTCGAAGCTCTCATCCAGTCGTAGCTGTCGCCCAGTCGTTGCTTTCGCCCAGTCGTTGCTCTCACCCAGCCGCAGCTCTCACTCAGTCGCAGCTCTCGCCCAGTCGTAGCTCCCGTCCAGTCGGAGCTCCTCACCCAGCTGCAGCTCTCACCCAGTCACAGCTCTCACCCAGTCACAGCTCTCGTCCAGTTGTAGCTCTCATCCAGTCACAGCTCTAGCCCAGTCGTAGCTCTCGCCCAGTCGTAGCTCTCGCCCATTCGTTGCTCTCGCCCAGTCGCAGCTCTCGTCCAGTCGTAGCTCTCGTCCAGTTGTAGCTCTCGCCCATTCGTAGCTCTCGCTCAGTCATAGCTCTCGCCCGGTTGCAGCTCTCGTCTGGTTGCACCTCTCGTCCAGTCGTAGCTCTCGCCCAGTCGTAGCTCTTGCCCAGTCGCAGCTCTCGTCCAGCCATGTCTCAGTTATCCCCACTATGTCATATTTTTCTTCAGCAATTAATAATTCTATTTCATTTATTTTGTTGATCAGACTCCTGGTACTTCTTCGGCTGCAATTTAGAGATTTTTCAGTTTTTATTCCTTTCTCTCCGATCTTTTTAACTATTGCTACACCCCCTCCCTCCACTCCACCCCCTATTTTACTCCTAATTCCCAGCTCTCTATCTTCACTATCTCGTCCAGTCGTAGCTCCTCACCCAGCTGCAGCTCTCATCCAGTCGTAGCTCTTTTCCAGTCGTAGCTCTCACCCAGTAGCAGCTCTCACCCAGTCGCAGCTCTCGCCCAGTCGTAGCTCTCGTCCAGTCATAGCTGCTCACCCAGCTGCAGCTCTCGCCCAGTCACAGCTCTCGCCCAGTCACAGCTCTCGTCCAGTTGTAGCTCTCATCCAGTCATAGCTCTAGCCCAGTCGTAGCTCTCACCCATTCGTTGCTCTCGCCCAGTCGCAGCTCTCGTCCAGTCGTAGCTCTCGTCCAGTCGTAGCTCTCGCCCATTCGTAGCTCTCGTCCAGTCATAGCTCTCGTCCGGTTGCACCTCTCGTCCAGTCGTAGCTCTCGCCCAGTCGTAGCTCTTGCCCAGTCGCAAGTTTCTCGTCCAGCCATGTCTCAGTTATCCCCACTATGTATATTTTTCTTCAGAAATTAATAATTCTATTTCATTTATTTTGTTGATCAGACTCCTGTACTTCTTCGCTGCAATTTAGAGATTTTTCTGTTTTTTTTCCTTTCTCTCCGATCTTTTTATCTTTTTCTTCACCCGCTCCCTCCACTCCACCCCCTATTTTACTCCTTATTCCCAGCTCTCTATCTTCACTATCTTGCATGCTATATTTGTAATTACCCTCGTCTCCAGTCCCTAGTTTAAATATTTCTCCAACTTCCTGGCCATTCTGTCCCCCAATACAGCTGCACCCTCCCCATTTGGTTGCAGCCCGTCCCTAGCATAGAGTCTGTAGCCAAGACAGAAGTCAGCCCAGTTCTCCAAAAACCCAAATCCCTCTTTCCTACACCAATTTCTGAGCCCCTTATTCACCTCTCTAATCTCCGCTGCCTTTTCTGGTGTGGCCCGTGGTATAGGTAGTTTTTTCTGAAAATATTACCCTGGAGGTCCTTGCCTTGAGTTTTTGGGCCAAAATTCCCTAAAATCATTTTTAAGGACACTCCACCTTACCTCTAACTTTGTATTGGTGCAATGTGGACCATGACAGCTGGATTCTCACCAGCCCCACCAGCATCTGTCAACCCGATCCGCGATATGTCGAACCCGGGCCCCAGGCAAACACATACTGTTCGACGGTCCCGGTCTTTGTGGCAGATTGCCCTGTCTGTGCCCCTAATAATGGATTCCCCAACTACTAGCACCTGTCTAGCCTGATCTGTACTCCTATTCCCCATCTTACTGGAGCAGACAGGTGTTGTGTCTTGCTGCAGCAATGCTATTTCCGAGCTGATATCCCCCTCATTAGCCAATCTTGCAAATTTTTGGGGGTGTACCATATCAGGACTAGCCTCCCTAACACTCTTCCCTCTGCCATTCTTTCTGTTACCCAGCTAGCTGCCTCATGTTCCTGCACATCCATGCTGCCATCCTCCACAGCATCTACACCTGTGAGTGATTGCTCAGTGAGCAGCAAACTCGCTTCCAAGTTGGCATGGATCTCAGTGTTGCCACTTGCTCATTTAGATCCAGGATACGGGCCTCTAAATGTGCAGTGTGCACACATCTTGCACAGCAGTGTGGACCCTCGAGCCATTGTTCAAGGATGGTACACATTGCACTGGATGTGTGCTGGACAGCATTGTCAAACATGGAACTCAGGGGGATGTTACCAAGAAGATATACAAATACAATTATAATAAGTAGTACAATGCTGTCCCCTCTAAACTCCCCAAATCTAAAGTCCCTCATTATTAAGTCCCCACACTTATGAAAAAGACACACTTAGAAAGAAGACACCCTCGCAGACTTGCTCACTCGCTCTAATACTTAGCTTTAAACCTTTCCCAATGCTGTTTTGCAGTATATTGCAAACCTCTTTCAGGAAACCAAAAAGGTCTCCTCACTCCACATGACCTTGTTCCAGGAGTTTTGAGGCTGGTCTCTGTGCTGTTTGGCGTATTGTAGGCGAGATACTTTGTGGCATTTGCGCAGTGGTGGCTTTCTTCTGACGACTCGACCTCGCAGTCCATTTTTCTTCAGGTGCCTCCTTATTGTGCATCTTGCAGCAGCCGCCCCGCAGGTTTTCACTGATTTGTCGGTTTTTCTTTGCATCCTGAACAATTTTTCTGGCAAAATTTTTGTTGGTCTCACTGACCGTGGTTTGGTTTTTACAGAGCCCCTGATTTCCTGCTTGCTAATCCCAGTCTGAATGCTGCTGACTGACATTATCAATTCCCTGGATATCTGTTCCCCTCACATTACATACAGCATCTCCCAGAAGTCAGGACAACTCTCACATTCCTGTAAATCCCCTATGGAGCATCTGTAGGGCCTCCTCAAATGGAAGGCGGAGGAGCGCAAGGTCTCTAACATCCACCAGCTCTGGGATGCCATCTTGAAGGAGGGAAGAGGATTCCAGTGGCTGCAACCTGTGAAGCTCTAGTGACCTCCATGCTTAGGAAAGGTTGAGGCAGTGCTGGAAAATAATGGGGGCCCCAAAGAATACTGACACTTTGGGCGCAATTTGTCCATTGTCACTTAGGGTTGTCCTCACTTTTGACCCCATAGACATTGATGCTGTGAGTTCTTCCCTGTGATACAAGCCTGGCACTGACTACTTTACATTGTATCACTTAGGGGTGTCCTCACTTTTGCAGACGCTTAGGGGGTCCTCATTTTGCGTCCCTTGGGGGTCCTCCTTTTGTCCCCATAGACATTGATGCTGGAGTCCTTCCCCGTATACAAACCGTTTCACTGATACTTTACATTGTTCATTAGGGGTGTCCCCAACTTTTGCTCTCTTTAGAGGGGGGTCCTCACTTTTGTCCCATAGACTTGAGCTGTGGCTCTTCCTGTGATTTAAACCCGGGACGATATTTACTTTTTTTCATTGGGGTGTCCCCAATTTTTCATCTCTTGGAGTGTCCCCACTTTTGTCCCCTAGACATTGATGTGTGAGTTCTTCCCTGTGTACAAGTGAGCATGACTACTTTACATTGTACACTTAGGGGTGTCCTCCCCCTTTTTTCAGTCCCCAAGGGGGTGTCCCCATTTTGTCCCTGACATTTATGTCTGGTTCTTCCCGTTACAAGTCGAGCACTGACTACTTTTTCATTGTGTCGGGTCAGATCCCCATTTTTGTCCCCCCCCCTGGGGGTGCACTACTTTCGAGTGCTGTAGTGAGAATCTCACTGAGCTTTGGTTTTAGTTGTTCTCCGCCCCCGGGGGGCGGTTGCGCTGGTCTCAGCCGAGCTCAGTTCGGTCCTGTCAGCTCTGTCGTCAGAAGCGAGGGTGGAAGCTGCCGAAACAAGAAAGCGAAAAGAAGTAAATCTTTGTCTTTTGCTGCTAATTGTAAAGTCAATTAAACAACCTGAGCTTATCCCTACACTTGGCTGTGAGGGTCTGTGGCTGCTTATCCCTACACTTGGCTGTGAGGGGCGTGGTGTTATCCCCACACTTGGCTGTGGGGTCTTGGTGCTTATCCCTACACTCAGCTGTGAGGGTCTATGGCTGGTTGTATCGACACTTGGATGTGAGGGTCTCTTGCTACTTATCCCTACACTTGACTTTGAGGATCTCTGGTGTTGTTCCCCCTTTGATGTGAGGGTCTCTGGTGCTTTTTTGAACTTGGTGTGAGGGTCTATGGCTGTAATATTGACATTTGGTAGAGGGTCTATGGCTGCTTGTCTCAACACTTGGCTGTGAGGGTCTCTTGTACTTATCCTACATTGACTTTTGGGGGTTTTGGCTGCTTGTTCCTACCTTTGATGTGAGGGTCTTGGGTGCTTGTATTGAACTTGGCTGTGAGGGTCTTGGGGTTTATTGACATTTGGTGTGAGGGTCTCTGGCTGCTTGTATTGACACTTGGCTGTGAGGGTCTCTGGCTACTTGTCCATACACTTGGCTGTGAGGGTCTTTGGCTGCTTGTATTGACACTTGGCTATGAGGGTCTCTGGATACTTGTCTCTACACTTGGCTGTGAGGGTCTCTAGCTGCTTGTCTCTACACTTGGCTGTGAGGGTCTATGGCTGCTTTTCTCTACACTTGGCTGTGAGGATCTCTGGATACTTGTCCCTATACTTGGCTGTGAGGGTCTCTGGCTGCATGTTCCTACACTTTGATGTGAGGGTCTCTGGCTGCTTGTATTGACACTTGGCTGTGAGGGTCTCTGGCTGCTTGTATTGACACTTGGCTGTGAGGGTCTCTGGCTGCTTGTATTGACACTTGGCTGTGAGGGTCTCTGGCTGCTTGTATTGACACTTGGCTGTGAGGATCTCTGGCTGCTTGTCCCTACACTTGGCTTTGAGGGTCTCTGGCTGCATGTATTGACACTTGGCTATGAGGGTCTCTGGCTGCTTGTCTCTACACTTGACTGTGAGGGTCTCTGGATACTTGTCTCTACACTTGGCTGTGAGGGTCTCTAGCTGCTTGTCTCTACACTTGGCTGTGAGGGTCTATGGCTGCTTTTCTCTACACTTGGCTGTGAGGGTCTCTGGATACTGGTCCCTATACTTGGCTGTGAGGGTCTCTGGCTGCATGTCCCTACATCTGACTTTGAGGGTCTCTGGTTGCTTGTCCCTATTCTTCGCTGCGAGGCTTTCTGGCTACTTACCCCTACACTTAGCTTTGAGGGTCTATGGATTTTTATCCCTACACTTGACTGTGAGGATTGTAACGGCAGGACCACCTTGGGACCACCGCAAGCGATGGTAACGGCCACGTCAGGGAGCAGAGTCTAAGTAGGTCCTGGTATTCACCAGAGCCCGCCGCAAGGCAGGTTGGACTTACTATGGCAGGAGTCCTACCAGGTCGCTATCCCTGACGTGACTTGCTTGCGATGGCGGCCGAGGCGCAGCAAAGTATCAAATCGTGACACCAAACTCGTAGTCGGGGACGGACAGGCAGGTCAGGGCAGGCAGATTCGTGGCCGAGAAATGTAGCGAAGGGTCGGTAACACAGCAAGACAGGAACGCACTTCAGGAAACGCTTTCTCTAGGAATGTGGTACTAAAGATCCGGTGGCGGAGGGGTCACCATTATATAGGGTCAGTGGCCGGCCATCAACCAATTACCAGCGCGCATGCGCCCTAAGGAGCGGGGACGCACACACCAGCTGGCAGAGGGACGCAGGGAAGCTGGAGTGCAGCAGTACACTAACAGAGGGGGACATGTGGACCACGGCGCCACTCATCCCTCGAGCAGAGGGGGCAGCGGGGCCACTCATAACAAGGATCTTTGGACACTTGTTTGAACACTTGGCTGTGAGGGTCTCTGGATACTTGTCCCTACACTTGGCTGTGAGAGCCTCTGGCCGCTTGTCTGAACACTTGGCTGTAAGGATCTCTGGCTACTTGTCCCTACACTTGGCTGTGAGGGTCTCTGGATACTTGTCCCTACACTTGGCTGTGAGGATCTCTGGCTACTTGTCTCGACACTTAGCTGTAAGGATCTAAGGGCTACTTGTCCCTACACTTGGCTGCGAGGGTCTACACTTTCCTGTGAAGGTTTGTGGCACTTGTCTGGAACCTGGTGTGAGGGTCTCTGGACACTTGACTTTTAGGGTCTCTAGTTACTTCTCTGGACATTCGGTGTGGGATTTGGGTGCTTGTTGGACTTGGATGTGTGGGTTTGGGGCTTGTCCCAACTTGGCTTGGGATCTTGGCGCTTTTCTGGACCTTGGATGTGATGGTTATGGCTGCTTGTCCCTAACTTGGCTGTGAGGGTCTCTGGCTATTGTTCAACACTTGGATGTGGGGTCTTTGGCTGCTTTTCCCCACACTTGGGGTGGAGGATCTCTGGGCTTTTCGGAAATTGGATGTGATGGTATATGGCTGTTGTCCTAAATTGGCTGTGAGGACTTGGCTGCTTGTTTGGGCACTTGGTGTGAGGTATATGGTGTTGTCCCTCCTTGGCTGTGAGGGTCTTGGCTACTTGTTCAACATTGGGTGTGAGGGTTTTTGGATACTTGTCTCAACCTTGGGTGTGAGGGTCTTGGATACTTGTCCCTACATTGGCTTGGGGGGGTTCCCGGCTCTTGACCCTTACTTTGGGTGTGAGGGTTCTGGATATTGTCCTTCTCGGCTGTTGGGTCTCTGGCTATTCTTGGTATTGTTTTTTGGGGTTTCGCCTACTGTCCCAAAACTTAGCCGAGGGTTTTTTTGGGTATTGTTTTTTTTTCATTGGCTGTGAGAGTCCTGGCTTGGTCCCAAACCCCTTGGGTATGAGGATTCAAACTCTCCTCTCAAAACTTTGGGGTCAGGGTCTGTGGCTTCTTGTCCCTACACTTGGCTGTGAGGGTCTCTTGTTACTTGTCTCAAAACTTGTCTGTGAGCAGTTTCCCCCACTCCGTGCCCTGTCTCTCATTTACAGTGTTCTCAGCTCCAGGAAGGGTCTGTAGAATATTAGACATGTGTCACGGCCCTGCATAGACTACCGGGTTGAACAAGATCTGGGGAAAAAAAGGTACCCTTGCCGTTGATCACAAGCTTTTTGGGCCGTCTGCGGGCGCAAAGATCTTCTCCAAACTGGATTGGGAGGGGCCCACAATTTTTGGGCTGAATCCGCAAGGGCGATGAAAGGAAAACGGCCTCAACACCCGGGCGGGCACTTGTGTACTGGTGATGCCCTTCGACTGTGTAATGGTCTGCCCTCTTCCAGGAGCTCGTGAATGATTTCGAGATCTTTCTACACCTGGTAGTGTTTCCCGATGTATTTGGTGTACTCTCCTGACCCCGAGACCCCTCGCGCCATGTTCGTCAGGTGTTGAAACATCTCATCCTCTGTATGCCAAGTGGGGAAGTGCCTTTCACCAAACCAGCCTTCCATTTCTGGGTACATATCTGACCGGCCTGGGGATCAGCGAAAAATGTCGGGCCCTTGCAGTGGCCCCCGCCCGCGGCCCCCGAGCATACAGGCTTCCCGGGGGTTTTGCAGCTTCTTGCCGTTTTTTCCCCATTTTTTTACGCTAGTGGCTCCTATAGTAGCTTACGAAGAAACACGCTAATCGGTAGCTGGCCTCCGAAGTGAGGAGGCATTCTCTAAGTCAAGTCGCCTTTTTCCCACTGTTTCTGTCTATCGCACCCGGGAAAACCCATGAAACAATTCACTTTGGAAGTGGATGCCTGTCCGTGGGGGTCGGAGCAGTTTCACGCAAAAAGGGCCCATTGGAAGACCGTAACTGTGGTTTTTTTTTCCCCAAGAGTTTCTCGGCAGAGTAAAATACACGTTTGGCGCCCAAAGAGCTACTAGTATCAAGTACTTTGGGGAATGCCGTTATCTACTGGGGGGTGCTGCCACCCCACCCGTATTATTCTGATCACAAAAAATTCCCAAACCCCAGGGCTCAGGGGCTAAACCCGCCAGGCTGGGGGTCGTCTTTTTCCCCCCGGTTCACTTCCAGACCCACTTTGGCCCGCGGAGAAAAACGTGGGGGTCGACGCTCTTCCCGTCCCCTCCGACGGGTGGGTGAAGAGACTACCCCGGAGCACAAAATTCCTCCAGAACGTCTTATCTTGGCGCTCCAGTGACCTCCGGAAGGTTCCTTAGGAAGCCTACGTAACCCCTGCTCTCCGTAGACGTTCTTGAAATGGGGAATTGCCCCTTTGGGTGGCCGGTACCCGGGCGCCAAAAAACCCCTTTATTGGGGGGCCAGAGCTCTTTAAAGGATGTCAAGGTTTTTTGAGTTTTGTGGGGCTCCTGTCCCTGCAAAAAGACCCCCTCGCGAAAAGCCGGCAGGCCTACTACATCCACAACCTTCCTATAAAACCATGGCCCCATTAGCGGGGGACTTTGTAACCGATCTTCCTCCTTGGTGGAACCCATTATTGGGTGATCAAGATTTTTTCCAAGATGGCGGTTTTTTGTCCGCTGTCCCCTCCCGTCTCCCCCCGCCTGGCTGAGTTTTTTTTTTTCATCACTTTTTTTCTTCTGCACGGGTTTCCCTCAGAAAATCATTCGGCCCGGGGGGCCCAGTTTGTTTCCAAGTTTTGGCAATCCTTTTCCCAAAATCCGGTGAAGCTCGACTTTTCTTTATTACCACCCTGGGATGAAGGCGGTGGAGAGGTCAACGGGTTTTTGGGGTGTTACCTACGCCACTTCATCTCTGCACCCCAAGATGACTGGTCCAACTTGCTGCCATGGGCGGAGTTCTTTTTTAAACCCCCTAGTTTCAGGGTCCGGGGGGGGCCTGCCCTTCTAATCGTTACGGTTGCATCCCCCCCCACCTTCCCTCTGGACCCCCATCCGAGGTTCCCGGCGGGGATGCATTGGTCCAAGAATGAAGACCTTCTGGTCCCAGACCCCCAGTCTCGCTTGTGCTTCGGCACACGAAGATTAAAGCCGATAAAGAAGAAGCCCCCCTCCTGCTTCTCCCGGGTACAAGTTGTGGCTGTCGGCCAAATATGTCCCCCTCAAGATCCCTTTCCCAAAAAATGGGCCCCCGCTTCCGGGGGGCCCTTTTAAGTTCTTAGTCGTATTAACCTGGTTCCTAAAAGCTCCGGCTCCTCCTACCCTGCGAATTTCCCAACTCATTCCCTGGCTCACTATGAAGCCTTGGTCCTTAACCGTTTCTTCAGGAAGTTGTCCCTCCTCCGTCTGTGGTTGATGCCTCCAAATTTTTTGAGGTCAAGGGAAAATTTGGGTATGGGGAGGACTAGAGGGAAGCGAAATTTTTAGTTGACTGGAAGGGGTTCGGGCCGAGGAAGGTTTAGGAGCCGGGGAACATCCCGAAAGCGCATCATCCAGAAATTCCTCCCCCAGGAAGAGGGGAGGGCCCCAAAGGGGGGGGGGGGACTGTCACGGGTGCCCCCGCGCCCAATCCCCGGGGGCAGGCGCATCCCTGCCCCGAGCCCAGCGGCGCCCTTCCCGCACGTCGGGTCAAAGGGGCCCCTACCCCCCTGTCGTGCCGGGTTTTAAATTACCTGGCCCGCTCCTGCTCTGTCTTTTTGTCCGTGGGACATGGCCCCACTCCCTAGGGTGCCCGCGGCGCCGGCAGGTGAAATTTAAAGGGGGCAGGACCGGTAAATTGGTGATTTCCGGGGACTGTTTATTTAAGTCCGGCCTCTTCCCGGCAGCCTTGCCGGATTCTTAGTGTTCACTCCTTTGGAGAAAAAAAAAAAGGTTCCAGAAGCCTTTTCTGTTACCGGTTTTTACCCAACCCCCGGCCTACGTTTCCCACCCCGAATCTTGCCCCCTGTCAAAACCCTTTGCCTGTCCACGTTTACGGGCCAGAGCCCCCGTCCTGACTTTGCCTTCCCCAAATACTAGCCTGCCTGACGAATCTGTACCACGCCCACCCTTGGCCGCCCCCGCAGGCAAGTCCCGCCCGTGGAAGCGACCGGGAGTTCCCGCCCCAGCGGTCCCTCCCCTTTGCGGGGGCTCTGGTGAATACCGGGACCTACTTAGATTCCGCTCCCTGGTGAGGGCTTCCACCATCGCCTGCGGTGGTCCAGCGGATCCACTACCAGACCATTACAACATGTTGGGCAGATCCTAGGCTAATTAGACCTGCAGAGCCTGCATACACTGGTACATACCACTATATGGTCACTGTATAGAGTTAATATACAGTCTGCAGAGCCTGTGCACACTGGTGTCTACCACTATATGGTCACTGTATGGAGGTAATATACAGTCTGCAGAGCCTGTGTACACTGGTGTCTACCACTATATGGTCACTGTATGAAGGTAATAAACAGTCTGCAGAGCCTGTGTACACTGCTATCTACCACTATATGGTCACTGTATGGAGGTAATATGCAGTCTGCAAATCCTGTGTACACTGTTATCTACCACTACATGGTCACTGTATGCAGGTAATATACAGTTTGTAGGGCCTATGTATACTGGTACCTACCAATATATGGTTACTGTATGACAGTAATATACAGTCTGCAGAGCCTGTGTACACTTATGGCTACCACTATATGCTCACTGTATGGAGGTAATATACAGTCTGCAGAGCCTGTGTACACTGGTGTCTACCACTATATGGTCACTGTATGGAGGTAATATACAGTCTGCAGAGCCTGTGTACACTGGTTTCTACCACTATATGGTCACTGTATGGAGGTAATATACAGTCAGCAGAGCCTGTGTACACTGATATCTACCACTATATGGTCACTGTATGGAGGTAATATACAGTCTGCAGAGCCTGTGTACACTGGTGACTACCACTATATGGTCACTGTATGGAGGTAATATACAACCTGCAGAGCCTGTGTACACTGGTGTCTACCACTATATGGTCACTCTATGGAGGTAATAAATAGTCTGCAGAGCCTGTCTACACTGGTTTCTACCACTATATGGTCACTGCATGGAGGTAATATACAGTCTGCAGAGTCTGTGTACACTGGTGTCTACCACTATATGGTCACTGTATGAAGGTAATATACAGTCTGCAGATCCTGTATACACTGGTACCTATATAGACTGTATATTATCTCCATACACTGACCATATAGTGGTAGGTACCAGTGTACACAGGCTCTGCACAGCTGTAGTGGATGGTGAGATATGGAGCCTGGAAGTCACAAGGGCAGAATACTGTTACCTTTTTGTTGCTCAGTGTAAAATGTATTTATTGGATACAACTTTAGACACAAAAAAACTTCATAAAAAATCGTTAATATGCAAAACGCTGCAGGAAGTGAGAAAAACAGTTCAACAGAACCATCCTGAATAACGTTTGTTGAATCTGTGAGCCCTATACTATACATGAGGGGGTATTATATCTGCACATAGATAAGGCTTCTATAAGAGCAGTCATACAGGTACATGTAGTGCACCATGCTGGATACAGCCTATTAGTGACCCCCATGCTGTACATGAGGGAGGTGTTTAATACCTGCACATAGATATGGCTTCTATAGGGGCAGTCATATAGGTATATGTAGTGCACTATGCTGGATACAGCCTATTAGTGACCCCCATACTATACATAAGAGGGTATTATACCTGCACATAGATAAGGCTTCTATAGGTGCAGTCATACAGTTATATGTAGTGCACCATGCTGGATACAGCCTATTAGTGACCCCCATGTATTATACCTGCACATAGATACGGCTTTTATGGGGGGAAGTTAACATACCGTATCTATGAAGCCCGCTCCCTTCCAGCATGCTGATGGCCATACATGTAACAGTGATGTGATGCTTCAGCCAATCACTGCCCTCGGTGGTCACATGATGTCTTTACAGGAAGAGACGGCTGAGGCCAGCGATTGGCTGTATCGTCACGTGATGTCACCAGTGGGGAGCAGCGGCAGACAGAATCACCTGATGAATCTCACCTGAATGTTGCGTTGTGACGGTTTCCATCGCGGGGCGACTCGTTGGGTTGAGCGCAGCAGAGCTGAGTTCTGTCCTTACAGTTCTTGCACTGGTTGCAAAGATTGAAGCTGCCGCAAGCAAGAGAGCGAAATCAGGAGCTTCTTGACTTTTGCTGTTAATTTTAAAGTCATTTAAAGAACCTGAGTTTATCTGGACTCTTGGCTGTGAGGGTCTCTGGCTACTTGGCTGGACACTTGGTTGTGAGGGTCTCTGGCAACATGTCTGGACACTTGGCTGTGAGGGTCTCTGGCACCTTGTCTCGACACTTATCTGTGAGAATCTCTTGCTACGTCTCCGAAAAATTAGCTGTGAGGATCTCTGGCTGCTTGTCTCAACACTTGACTGTGAGGGTCTCTCACTACTTGTCTCAACACTTGACTGTGAGGGTCTCTGGCTGCTTGTCTCCACACTTGGCTTTGAGGGTCTCTGGATACTTGTCCCAAAACTTGGCTTTAATGGTCTCTGGCCACTTGTCCCTACACTTGGCTTTGAGGGTCTCTGGATACTTGTCCCTACACTTGGCGTTGAGGGTCTCTGGCTGCTTGTATTGACACTTGGCTTTGAAGGTCTCTGGACACTTGTCTGTATACTTAGCTGTGAGGGTCTCTGGCCAGTTGCCTGAACAATTGGCTGTGAGGGTCTCTGGCTACTTATCCCAACACTTGGTTGTGAGGGTCTTTGGCTGCTTGTCTCGACACCTGGCTGTGATTGTCTCTGGGTGCTTGTCTCGACACTTGGCTTTGAAGGTCTCTGGCCACTTGCCTGAACACTTGGCTGTGAGGGTCTCTGGCTACTTATCCCAACACTTGGTTGTGAGGGTCTCTGGCTGCTTGTCCCGACAATTGGCTGTGAGGGTCTCTGGCTATTTGTCCCTACACTTGGCTTTGATGGTCTCTGGCCACTTGTTGCTATATTTGGCTTTGAGGGTCTCTGGCTGCTTGTATTGACACTTGGCTGTGAGGGTCTCTGGCTACTTGTCTGGACACTTAAATGTGAGGGTCTCTGGCTAATTGTTTCGACGCTTGGATGTGAGGGTCTATGGCTGCTTGTATTGACACTTGGCTGTGAGGGTCTATGGCTGCTTGTCCCTACACTTGGCTGTGAGGGTCTATGGCTGCTTGTCCCTACACTTGGCTGTGAGGGTCTAAGGCTGCTAGTATTGACACTTGGCTGTGAGGGTCTATGGCTGCTTGTCCCTACACTTGGCTGTGATGGTCTATGGCTGCTTGTCTCTACACTTGGCTGTGAGGGTCTAAGGCTGCTAGTATTGACACTTGGATGTGAGGGTCTCTGGATACTTGTCCCTACACTTGGCTGTGAGGGTCTATGACTGCTTGTATCAACACTTGGATGTGAGGGTATATGGCTGCTTGTCTCTACACTTGGCTGTGAGGGTCTATGGCTGCTTGTCCCGACACTTGGATTTGAGGGTCTCTGGATACTTGTATCTGCAATTGGCTTTGACGGTCTCTGGCCACTTGTCCCTACACTTGGCTTTGATGGTCTCTGGCCACTTGTCCCTACACTTGGGTTTGAGGGTCTCTGGCTACTTGTCTCGACACCTGGCTTTGAGGGTCTCTGGGTGCTTGTCTGGACACTTGGCTGTGAGGGTCTCTGGCTGCTTGTCTGGACACTTGGCTGTGAGGGTCTCTGGATACTTGTCCCTACATTTGGCTTTGAGGGTCTCTGGCTACATTGCACTATACTTGGCTGTGAGGGTCTCTGGATACTTGTCCCTAGGCTTGGCTCCGAAGGTCTCTGGCCTCTTGTCTGGACACTTGGCTGTGAGGGTCTATGGCTGCTTGTCTGGACACTTGACTGTGAAGGTCTCTGGCCATGTGTTTCAACATTCTGCACTGAGGGTCTCTGGCCATCTGTCTCAACATTCTGCTCTGAGGGTCTCTGGCCATCTGTCTCAACATTCTGCTCTGAGAGTCCCTGGTAATATGTCTCAACATTCTGCTCTGAGGGTCTCTGGCCATTTGTCGCAACAGTCTGCTCTGAGGGTCTCTGGCCATCTGTCTCAACATTTTGCTCTGAGGGTTTCATCTGTCTCAATTCTGTCTGAGAGCATGGTATCTGTCTCAAATTTGTCTGAGAGTCCCTGGTAATATGTCTCAACATTCTGCACTGAGGGTCTCTGGCCATCTGTCTCAACATTCTGCTCTGAGGGTCTCTGGCCATCTGTCTCAACAGTCTGCTCTGAGGGTCTCTGGCCATCTGTCTCAACATTCTGCTCTGAGGGTCTCTGGCCATCTGTCTCAACACTTAGCTGTGAGACTCTCTTGCTACGTGTCTTGATACTTAGCTGTGAGGGTCTCTGGCTACTTGTCTCGACACTTGGTTGTAAGGGTATCTGGCTACTTGGCTCTACGCTTGGCTTTGATGGTCTCTGGCTATTTGTCCCTTCACTAGGCTTTGATGGTCTCTGGATACTTGTCTGGACACTGGGCTTTGATGGGCTCTGGGTAATTGTCCCTACACTTGGCTTCGAGGGTCTCTGGCCACTTGTGTGGACACTTGGCTGTGAGGGTCTCTGGATACTTGTCCCTACACTTGGCTTTGAGGGTCTCTGGACACTTGTCTGGACACTTGGCTGTGAAGGTCTCTGGATGCTTGTCGGGACAGTTGGCTTTGAGGGTCTATGGCCACTTGTCCCTACACTTGGTTGTGATGGTCTATGGCTGCCTGTATTGACACTTGGATGTGAGGGTCTCTGGCTACTTGTATTGACACTTGGATGTGAGGGTCTCTGGCTACTTGTCTCAACACTTGGATGTGAGGGTCTCTGGCTGCTTGTCTCTACACTTGACTGTGAGGGTCTATAGCTGCTTGTATTGACACTTGGCTGTGAGGGTCTATGGCTGCTTGTCTCGAAGCTTGGATGTGAGGGTCTCTGGTTGCTTGTCCCTACACTTGGCTGTGAGGGTCTATGGCTGCTTGCATTGACACTTGGCTGTGAGGGTCTATGGCTGCTTGTCCCTACACTTGGCTGTGAGGGTCTATGGCTGCTTGTATTGACACTTGGATGTGATGGTATATGGCTGCTTGTCCCTACACTTGGCTGTGAGGGTCTATGGCTGCTTGTCTGTACACTTGGATGTGAGGGTCTAAGGTGCTTAGTATTGACACTTGGCTTGTGTGGGGTCTATGGCTGCTTGTCCCTACACTTGGCTGTGATGGTCTTGGCTGTTGTTCTCGACACTTGGGTTGGAGGGTCTAAGCTGTAGTATTGAACTGGATGTGAGGGTCTTGGATACTTGTCTACCTTGGCTGTGAGGGTCTATGGGCTGCTTGTACAACACTTGGATGTGAGGGTTATGGCTGCTTGTCTCTACACTTGGCTGTGAGGGTCTATGGGCTTGTTTCCCCACACTGGATTTGAGGGTCTCTGGATACTTGTATCTGGGAATTTGGCTTTGACGGTTCTCTGGCCACTTGTCCCCCCCCCACACTTGGCTTTGATGGTCTCTGGCCACTTGTCCCTCACTTGGGTTTGAGGGCTCTGCTACTTGTCTCGACACCTGGCTTTGAGGGGTTTTGGGTGCTTGTCTGGACACTTGGCTGTGAGGGTCTCTGGCTGCTTGTCTGGACACTTGGCTGTGAGGGTCTCTGGATACTTGTCCCTACACTTGGCTTTGAGGGTCTCTGGCTACTTGACCCTATACTTGGCTGTGAGGGTCTCTGGATACTTGTCCCTAGGCTTGGCTCGGAAGGTCTCTGGCCACTTGTCTGGACACTTGGCTGTGAGGGTATATGGCTGCTTATATCGACACTTGGATGTAAGGGTCTATGGCTGCTTGTCTGGACACTTGACTGTGATGGTCTCTGGCCATGTGTCTCAACATTCTGCACTGAGGGTCTCTGGCCATCTGTCTCAACATTCTGCACTGAGGGTCTCTGGCCATCTGTCTCAACATTCTGCTCTGAGAGTCCCTGGTAATATGTCTCAAAATTCTGCTTTTGAGGGTTTTTGGCCATCTGTCTCAACATTTTGCTCTGTGGGTCTCTGGCCATCTGTCTCAACATTCTGCTCTGAGAGTCCCTGGTAATATGTCTCAAAATTCTGCTCTGAGGGTCTCTGGCCATCTGTCTCAACATTCTGCTCTGAGGGTCCTGGCCATCTGTCTCAAACAGTCTGCTATGGGGTCTCTGGCCCTCTGTCGCAACATTCTGCTCTGAGGGGCTCTGGCCCTCTGTTTTCAAAACTTAGCTGTGAGAAACTCTTGCTAGTGTTTGATACTTAGCTGTGAGGGTCTCTGGTACTTGTTCGACAGTTGGTTGTAAGGGTATCTGGCTACTTGGCTCTACGCTTGGCTTTGATGGTCTCTGGCTATTTGTCCCTTCACTAGGCTTTGATGGTCTCTGGATACTTGTCTGGACACTGGGCTTTGATGGGCTCTGGGTAACTGTCCCTACACTTGGCTTCGAGGGTCTCTGGCCACTTGTGTGGACACTTGGCTGTGAGGGTCTCTGGATACCTGTCCCTACACTTGGCTTTGAGGGTCTCTGGACACTTGTCTGGACAGTTGGCTGTGAAGGTCTCTGGATGCTTGTCGGGACAGTTGGCTTTGAGGGTCTATGGCCACTTGTCCCTACACTTGGTTGTGATGGTCTATGGCTGCCTGTATTGACACTTGGATGTGAGGGTCTCTGGCTACTTGTATTGACACTTGGATGTGAGGGTATCTGGCTACTTGTCTCAACACTTGGATGTGAGGGTCTCTGGCTGCTTGTCTCTACACTTGACTGTGAGGGTCTATAGCTGCTAATATTGACACTTGGATGTGAGGGTCTCTGGCTGCTTGTCACTACACTTGGCTGTGAGGGTCTATAGCTGCTTGTATTGACACTTGGCTGTGAGGGTCTCTGGCTGCTTGTCTGGACACTTGGCTGTGAGGGTCTATGGCTGCTTGTCACTACACTTGGCTGTGAGGGTCTATGGCTGCTTGTATTGACACTTGGATGTGAGGGTCTATGGCTGCTTGTCCCTACACTTGGCTGTGAGGGTCTATGGCTGCTTGTATAGACACTTGGCTGTGAGGGTCTATGGCTGCTTGTCCCTAAACTTGGCTGTGAGGGTCTATGGCTGCTTGTCCCTACACTTGGCTGTGAGGGTCTATGGCTGCTTGTCCCTACACTTGGCTGTGAGGGTCTATGGCTGCCTGTATCGACACTTGGATGTGAGGGTATCTGGCTGCTTGTCTCGACACTTAGCTGTGACGGTCTCTGGCTGCTTGTATCGACATTTGGATGTGATGATATATGGCTGCTTGTCTCTACACTTGGCTGTGACGGTATATGGCTGCTTGTCTCTACACTTGGATGTGAGGGTATCTGGCTGCTTGTCTCGACACTTGGCTGGGAGGGTCTATGGCTGCTTGACAGGACACTTGGCTGTGAGGGTCTATGGCTGCTTGTCTGGACACTTGGATGTGAGGGTATATGGCTGCTTGTCTCTACACTTGGCTGTGAGGGTCTATGGCTGCTTGCATTGACACTTGGCTGTAAGGGTCTATGGCTGCTTGTCACTACACTTGGCTGTGAGGGTCTATGGCTGCTTGTATTGACACTTGACTGTGAGGGTCTATAGCTGCTTGTCCCTACACTTGGCTGTGAGGGTCTATGGCTGTTTGTATCGACACTTTGATGTGAGGGTCTCTGGTTACTTGTTCCTACACTTAGCTGTGAGGGTCTATGGCCACTTGTCCCTACACTTGGCTGTGAGGGTCTATGGCCGCTTGTCCCTACACTTGGCTGTGAGGGTCTATGGCCGCTTGTCCCTACACTTAGATGTGAGGGTGTCTGGCTGCTTGTCTCGACACTTAGCTGTGACGGTCTTTGGCTGCTTGTATCGACACTTGGATGTGAGAGTATAGGGCTGCTTGTCTCTACACTTGGCTGTGAGGGTATCTGGCTGCTTGTATCGACAATTAGCTGTGAGGGTCTCTGGCTGCTTGTATCGACACTTGGATGTGAGGGTCTCTGGCTGCTTGTATTGACACTTGGATGTGAGGGTCTATGGCTGCTTGTCTGGACACTTAGCTGTGAGGGTCTATGGCTGCTTGTCTGGACACTTAGCTGTGAGGGTCTATGGCTGCTTGTCTGGACACTTAGCTGTGAGGGTCTATGGCTGCTTGTCTGGACAATTGGATGTGAGGGTCTCTGGCTGCTTGTCCCGACACTCGGCTTGGAGGGTCTCTGGCTGCTTGTCCCTAGGTTTGGCTGTGAGGGTCTCTGGCCACTTGTCTGGACACTTGCATGTGAGGGTATATGGCTGCTTGTATCGACACTTGGATGTGAGGGTCTATGGCTGCTTGTCTCGACACTTGGCTTTGAGGGTCTCTGGCTGCTTGTGTCGACACTTAGCTGTGGCGGTCTCTGGCTGCTTTTATCGACACTTAGCTGTGACGGTCTCTGGCTGCTTGTATCGACACTTGGCTGTGAGGGTATATGGCTGCTTGTCTCTACACTTGGCTGTGAGGGTATATGGCTGCTTGTCTCTACACTTGGCTCTGAGGGTATATGGCTGCTTGTCTCGACAATTAGCTGTGAGGGTCTCTGGCTGCTTGTATCGACACTTGGATGTGAGGGTCTCTGGCTGCTTGTATTGACACTTGGATGTGAGGGTCTATGGCTGCTTGCATTGACACTTGGATGTGAGGGTCTATGGCTGCTTGTATTGACACTTGGATGTGAGGGTCTATGGCTGCTTGTATTGACACTTGGCTTTGAGGGTCTTTGGCTGCTTGTCCCGCCACTCGGCTTTGAGGGTCTCTGGATACTTGCCCCTATACTTGGCTTTGAGGGTCTCTGGCTGCTTGTCCCTACATTTGGCTTTGAGGGTCTCTGGCTGCTTGTCCCTATGTTTGGCTGTGAGGGTCTCTGGCCACTTGTCGGGACACTTGCATGTGAGGGTCTATGGCTGCTTGTCTCGACACTTGGCTTTGAGGGTCTCTGGCTGCTTGTCTCTACACTTGGCTGTGAGGGTCTATGGCTGCTTGTCTCGACACTTGGCTTTGAGGGTCTCTGGCTACTTGTCCCTACACTTGGCTTTGAGGGTCTATGGCTGCTTGTCTCAACGCTTGGATGTGAGGGTCTCTGGCTGCTTGTCTCTACACTTGGCTGTGATGGTCTATGGCTGCTGGTCTGGACACTTGACTGTGAGGGTCTCTGGGTTTTGACAACTGAAAAATAGCAATGTATTTTAGTTTGTAGAATGTAATTTTTTTGTAAACTCTAAACTCCGGCTGCTGAGAGGCTTGGATACTGGTACAATTGGTCACTGTCCTTCCAAATAACAAATCTGGTGAAGTAATTTTGCAGAATTAGGTAGAATTGGTGGCTGAATACGCTGAGTGATACCCTGTAATATTACTTGCATGCACCTCCTATCCCTGTCTGTTACCTGTAGTTGTGCTCCCGGTAGACGTCGATGACGTGGAAGACTGGCCTGGAATGAAATATGAACATTAAGAGTGACATGCACCATAACTGGCTTCAAAAGTTCTATAGATGTATGTACAGGTGTACTCGAAATTTTGGCTCTGATGCAGCCCATACGAAAAGGGTTATCTCAGAATAGGTAGGAAACTGTTAATGAACATATATTGCAAAGTGACTTGTATTTACAAGACCTTTAATATAAAAAGCAGCAATCCCTGTAGTGAGACAACCCCTTTAAGTAAATCATCTGTTGCTGAGTATATAAGATCAAACCATGTATGAAGGGAGTAACTCCTGACGTATACCTCTAATGTAACCCCTATATACAGCTGCATCCATTGCACCTCACAAGGAGGAGGGTGAAGCACATAGGGGGACATGTATGAACGGGATTTACGCCTGTCTTCTGGCGTATCCTACGCCTTACCGGCCCGAATCCGCTGTCGGACGCAGCGATGTGGTGTTAGGCGTAGCGATCGCCACTTTCAGATACGCCCCGCATGAAGGGGCATGCAATGGGCGCGGTGTGGGCGTTCTGGGCCAGGACGCTGCACGCTCGAAAACTCAGAGGCATGTACGATCGCGGGTCGGCAAAGTGCGGCGCATTGCAGCGCTCGCCAGCTCTGACAGGTAGACCTGGTTGATTCTGGTCTAAATGATCCAGCGGAGGCGAAATGAAGCGAGAACGTAACATGAGAGGAAACATATAGAAGATCGCAAGAGAAATCTCGGCGCTCAGCTCCGTGCGGCATGGAGTATGATTCCCAAAAAAATCGCCTTTATAAAGGCGTAAAACATTATCAGAAAAAGAGCTCAAACCTTATGTAATTAAAAAAAAAAAAAAAATCACATTCTAGAACGGCACAACATCAGGAATTAGGATTGTGGAAATTGCCGGGAAATACAGTAATTCAAATTCTGTAAGCGCTTCTCATTGGTCGGCAGAAACCAGCCAATCAGGATAGGAGCGACAGGGACCCATTAAAACCTATGGAGAAGTATTGACCAATCAAATTCAAAGGCGGGACAGTTCAAAATACAGTAAAAATGCATATAATTGCTGATTTGTTGACCTAGTGGGGGCTTGGCAATCTTTTCCAATCAGAATAGGAGCTACAGGGACCAATTATAACCTATGGAGAAATTTTGACCAATCAAAATCAAAGGCGGGACAGTTCAAAATACAGTAAAAAGGCAGAAAAGAGCTGATTGGCTGAGCTAGCGGGCGCTTGGCTATCTCGGCCAATCAGAGCACGAGCTACTTGTCCCATTGTAGTCAATGGAGAGATGGGGGCATGAAATCTCGGCGTTCAGCTCCGTGCGTCATGGAGTATGATTAAAAAAATCATTTTTATTAAGTGTAAAATATGATCTGAAAAAGAGCTGAAACCTTTCTATTAACATAAATCAATCAAATCCCCAACAACGCGTTTGTCGCCGAGACCGGCGCTACATCAGGAATTGGGATTTAGAGAATTGCCGGGAAATACAGTAATTCAAATTCTGTAAGCTCTTCTCATTGGTCGGCAGAAACCAACCAATCAGAATAGGAGCGACAGTGGCCCATTATAACCTATGGAGAAATATTGACCAATCAAATGAAAAGGCTGACAGTTCAAAATAGAGTAAAAAAGGCAGAAAAGAGCTGATTGGTTGAGCCCAGGTGGCAGATATGAATCCACCAATAAGATTTAATGCGTCTATTTTGAATGGAGAAAGAAGGGCGCGATAGAAGGGCGCCCTAAAAGTTATTACTGTCTATGGGAAATATTCTAGTACTGTGATTGGTTGGTGGTAAGAGAGGCTCGTCCTGCTTAGCCAATCAGCGGCTGAGCTACCTTCTCATAGAGTTCTGTTGGTGATTGGCCAAGTTAAAAGAGGCGCGGTTATTTGGACCAATGGGAATGCGAGCGACGCTCTTATGGGTTTTCTAATGCAATCTGTAATAAAACTGTACGTGCCCGAAATAAAATTATAAGACTCCCGAAGTTGTACCGATGTGTATATAAAATGATCAATAATATGGGGGTAACGAAAAAAAAAAAAATGTATTCAATAAATTCATTTTTATTTCTTTATTTTCATTACACCCATACTATTGATCATTGGCTAACGAAAATAAAGAAATAAAAATGAATTTATTGAATTAATATTTTTTTTTTCGTTACCCCCATATTATTGATCATTGTATATACACATCGGTACAACTTCGGGAGACTTATCATTTTATTTCGGGCACGTACAGTTTTATTACAGATTGCATTAGAAAACCCATAGGAGCGTCGGTCGCTCTCCCATTGGTCCAAATAACCGCGCCTCTTTTAACTTAGCCAATCACAAACGGATCTCACTCTGCATTTCTTTTCCCCATAGAACTCTTTGAGAAAGTAGCTCACGCTGATTGGCTAAGCTGGACGAGCCCCTCTTCCCCCCAACCAATCACAGTCCTAGAATATTTCCCATAGACAGTAATAACTTTTAGGGCGCCCTTTTCTCGCGCCCTTCTTTCTCCATTCAAAATAGACGCACTATATCTGATTGGTGGATTCATATCTGCCGCCTGGGCTCAACCAATCAGCTCTTTTCTGTCTTTTTTACTGTATTTTGAATTGTCCGCCTTTTCATTTGATTGGTCCATACTTCTCCATAGCTTATAATGGTTCCCTGTCGCTCCTATTCTGATTGGCTGGTTTATGCCGACCAATGAGAAGAGCTTAAACAATTTGAATTACTGTATTTCCCAGCAATTCTCTCTATTGCAATTCCTTATGTAGCGCCGGTCTCGGCGACAAACGCGTTGTTAGGGATTTGATTGATTTATGTTTATAGAAGGTTTCAGCTCTTTTTCAGATAATGTTTTACACCTAATAAAAATTATTTTTTTATTCCTACTCCATGCCGCACGGCGCTGAGAGCCAAGATTTAATTGCACCGATCTCTCCATAGACTACAATGAGAGAAGTAACTCGCGCTCTGATTGGCCGAGATAGCCAAGCCCCCGTTAGTTCAACCAATCAGCTCTTTTCTGCATTTTTACTGTATTTTGAACTGTCCCGCCTTTGATTTTGATTGGTCCATACTTCTCCATAGGTTTTAATGGGTCACTGTCGCTCCTATTCTGATTGGCTGGTTTCTGCCGACCAATGAGAAGAGCTTACAGAATTTGAATTACTGTATTTCCCGGCAATTTCCAAGATCCTAATTCCTGATGTTGCGCCGTTCTGGATTTTTTTTAAAGTGATTTTATTTATGTATTTTTTGTTAGTAGGTTTGAGCTCTTTTTCAGGGAATGTTTTACGCCTTTATAAAGGCGATTTTTTTATTCATACTCCATGCCGCACGGACATCTTTAATGATTTCTCGCTGTTTTCCCGCCTGTCTCGAATCGGAATACATATTAGGCGCGGTCCCGCACTACGCCCCACACACTGGCGAGTCGCGGTGAACTTGTCCCCGCATGTATGAGCGCACCTCCTCGGACGGCGAATATGAGGCGCAGTCCCGCACTGCGCCTAAGTCCCCGCACTGCACCCCACACACTGCCGAGGCGAGGCGGACTTTACATGGTATGTATGAACGCACCTCGGCACCGACATAAATCAGGCGCAAATTTCGCCGGAAAACTGGCGGAGACATGCGCTCCGACGTGGCGAGATTCATACATGTCGCCCATAGGCTGTAGATGGTGAGGAGAGCACAGGAGGAGGGTGAAGCACACAGGCTGTAGATGGTGAGGAGAGCACAGGAGGAGGGTGAAGCACACAGGCTGTAGATGGTGAGGAGAGCACAGGAGGAGGGTGAAGCACACAGGCTGTAGATGGGGAGGGGGAGCCCCAAGGGAAGGAGGGGGAAGACACAGTGTAGATGGGGAGGAGAGCACAGGAGGAGGGTGAAGCACACAGGCTGTAGATGGGGAGAACACAAAGGGGGAGGGTTTAAACACACAGTTGTGATGGGGGGAGTACAGGGGGGAGGTGAGACACAGATGTAAAAGGGGGGAAAAAAACCGGGGGAGGGTTAAGCACCAGGGGCTTTTAGATGGAAGAGAGGCAAGGGGGAGGGTGAAGCACACAGGCTGTAGATGGGGAGGAGAGCACAGGAAGAGGGTGAAGCACACAGGCTGTAGATGGTGAGGGGAGCCCCAGGGAGGGGGTTTAAGAAAAACACAGGATGTAGATGGGGGGAAAGCCAAGGGAAAAGGGGTTTAAGCACATGGTGTGATGGGGAGAAGAGCACAGGAAGAGGGTGAAGCACACAGGCTGTAGATGGTGAGGAGAGCACAGAAGGAGGGTGAAGCAGACAGGCTGTATATGAGGAGAGCATAGGAGGAGTATGAAGCACACAGACTGTAGATGGGGAGTAGAGTACAGGGGGAGGGTGAGCCCCAAAAGGCCCGTAGAAGGTGAGGGAGCAACAGGGAAAAGGGTGAAGCACCCCGGGTTGGGAGATGGGGAGAAAAAGGCCCCCAGGAGGAGGGTGAAGTTTCACGGTGTAGATGGTGAGGATGCCCAAAGGAAAAAGGGTTTAAAACCACAGGCTGTAGATGGTTTAGGGGGAGAAAAGGAAGAGGGTGAACCACACAGGCTGTAGATGGGGAGAAGAGCACAATGGGCGGGTGAAGCACACAGGGTTTTAGATGGAGAGGGAGGGAAGGGGAAAAGGGTTTAACAACAAGGGTGTTTGATAGGGGGAAGGGGACAGGAAGAGGGGAAGA
Organism: Phyllomedusa bahiana; assembly: GCA_025379985.1. Lineage (NCBI taxonomy): Eukaryota > Metazoa > Chordata > Amphibia > Anura > Hylidae > Phyllomedusa > Phyllomedusa bahiana. The sequence continues at coordinate 54,333 of JAODAL010017478.1, forward strand.
AAATAGGGTGTAGTGGTGAGGAGAGCACAGGGGGAGGGTGGGAAACACACAGGTGTTTGATGAGGAGAAAGAGACGTGGGGGGGTGAAGCACACAGGGTGTAGATGGGGAGAAGAGCCCGTGGAGGGTGAAACGAGGGTGTTAGTTTGGGGAGAAGAGACAATGGGAGGGTGAAAACACCCCAAAGGTTTTAGATTTGGGGAGGAAGCACAGGGAAGGGGGGTGAACACAAGGCTGTAGATGGGGAGGAGAGCACAGGGGAAGGGGAAACACAAGGGTGTAGTGGGGGAAGAAACACAGGAGGAGGGGTTTTAAGACACCAAAGGTGTTTTTAAGGGGGGAAAAGGGACAATGGGGGGGTTTAAAAACAAAAGGCTGTAGATGAGGGAGGGACAAAGGGGAGGGTGAAGAAAAGGGTGTAGATGGTGAGGAGCGCACAGTGGGAGGGTGAAGCCCCAACCTTGGGAATTGGGGAAAGGACAGGGAAAAGGGGAAGCCACGGCCCGTAGAAAGGGGAGGAAAAAGCACAGGAGAAGGGGGAAGCAAAGGCGAAGGGGGGGGGAGGAGGCACAGGGGGGAGGGGGGAAGCACACAAGGGGTAAATGGGGAGAAAGGGAAGGGGAGGGTGAAAACACAAGGTTTTAGGGTGGTTTAGGGGGGGCACGGGGGGGGTTGAACACACACTGGTGTTCGGGGAGGATGGGACGTGGGAGGGTTAAAAAAAGGGGTGTAGGGTGAGGAGAGCACAGGAGGAGGGTGAAGCACACAGGCTGTTGGAAAAAATGGGGGAGAGGGACAGGGGGAGGTTTTTAAGGGACACAAAGGGTGTAGATGGAGTGAAGGGGCACAGGAAAAGGGTGAAGGGACACAAGGTTGTTTTGAATTGGGGAAAAGGGGGCACAGGGGGGAGGGGAAGGGCCCCAGGGTGTAATTTAGGAAAAGAGCACGGGGGGGCGGGTGAAGCACACAGGCTGTAGATGAGGAGAAGAGCACAGGAAAGAGGGGGAAGCAAACATCCCGTGAATCAGTGTACAGAGGGAAAAAAACAAATCTAAAGCCCGACTCTGCATTTACTTTTTGGTTGGTCCGCTTGGTAGGGGTTTTGGTGGATATGGGCAGTTTTAGGTTTTTTTAAACGGTTATTTTAAAAACAATTTTATATGGGAAGAGGGCGGACCGTTTACAGTGACATGCTTTTCAGGCTTTGTTTTGGGCGTCCCTGCATCCCCAAAAGGAAAATTATTTTTTTCACAGTTTTCCCTTTCCCTTCCAAAAACACACTGTTGGGAAAATCGCTTTTCCCCCAAAAAGGAAAGTTTGTTGTTAAAAATTGGGATTTAAAATCCTAGAACCTCATCACGAATGACAACACAAAGATGAAGCAACATAAACCGGAAACGTGTTTTTAAAATGTACTCCTGAGATCTTTTTAAACACCCCCCAGTCCCGGCCACAAACCCAAAGGGTGAAAGAAACCAAAGACGCCGGGCCCTTTTCATTTGGGCCCCTAGTTTTTGTATTTTTTAGTAAAAAAAACCCTTTTAAAGCCGTTGGGCAAAGGGGAAAATTTTGTGGGTCAGGTGTCCCCACTTGGCTATCTACTGTACTGCCTTAAAGGGGCTTTTGGGGTTTAGTAAAATTTACCCTTTTTTAAGGTCCATCCCCCTAAAAATTGGGATTTAAAAGGGGGAAAGGGGCACGGGCCCTGTGTTAAAATTTACCTTCTATAGTAAAGTGCCAAAAATGGGTTTTGCTGATGCCCTTTTTAGTTATGAAATTTTTCTACAAACGGGGTGGAAAAACAAAAATTAATTTAAAGCCCCACAGAAAAAATTTGATGGGGCCCCCCTACCTAATGAACTTTAATTTACACATAAAATAAAAGGGACCAAATAACTGGGGAAACCCAAAAAAAGAGCAGAAAGTCTCCAACAAAAAAATGTTCCCCGGGTGGGGGGGCCCCCTTTTGCCTTTTGGGGGCCATAAAACCCCCCCCCCTCCCTAATTTATTTAATGGCAAAATTTAAAACCCATTGGTTTGGCATTACAGACTGTGCTTTGTCTACACTTGATAGGGACTGATGTTTCCCTAATTTTGCACCCCCTATTATGTGACCTGTCATGGTGCTTTGTGGATGGATCCTTTGCCCGATGCCTCAAACTGTTTGTATCTTCCCTGTGGGAAACGACCGGCACAAGGAAAAAGCATTTACTGCATAAAAAAGTTTTACGTCATTAGTGCAATTTCTCAGTGACTTTTTTGCTTGTCCCCTAATGCACAATTATGATAGAGACATGCGGAGGTGCTCGAGAAGGGGCAGTGTTTGGCCCAAACCTCACACATAGAAGCACGGCTGGTGCCTTGCTGGGGATATGGTCACTATATTTAGTATTTTGCCATAGGCAAACTTAAACTCTATCAGTTCTCAATCTATAAAGCACTAAAACGTAACTTTTATTATGTATAACCCTTAACCTCTATACACACTATATAAAAACCTGATTTCTAACCTCACCATTTATCCCTTTCTACTTCTGAAGGAATAGCTCCTTTTCCATTATCAAGTCTGGTGGAGCACCACCTATTAATAGGAAAGCCTTATATATACAGCAATTTACTGGCTCCAGTAAGGGATCCCAAGCCTCCTACTTGGGCAGTCGTCCCTAATCTAATATGCTGGGGATATGGTCACAATGCTTATTTCTCTTAGGTACATCTTTCCTTCAAGTGTTATGTATAGAACAAACTTTCCAAGAGTCTGGTAGGATCCCCTATAGACTATAGGATCCCCTATAGACGCGGCACTATCCCTGGGACAATGTTTGCCATTGTGAGTGAGAAGTTCTTATTCAGAGTGAGACAATATTTGCACTCGTTATCTGCCAGCGCTCAGCTATCAGTGAGGTCCCAGCCCAGACCCGCCTCACACATCTCGCTCCAAGCACAACTCTAGTGCAAGACGCCAACAAGTCGCCTATTTTCTGAATAGTTACTATAGTTTAAAGCCTATGTATTAGAGCATTGACTCGCAGGTTGTTGGTGATAACTGCCCGATAGGAGGAAATTATATCGATTCATGAATATAAAAATCTACTGTAAATTCTGCAAAAAATTCCCAGAAATGTCACCGACAAGAAGCCAGGAAAGAAAGCTGTTACCTTGTGCTAGAAGGGCGGCGAGCAGCAGCAGCAGCAGCAGCAGCGAGGGGGCTCCACGAGCCATGGCTCACAGCTCCGGCAGGTGTGCGGCAAATACCTTCACAGCACGGCTGTATCCTAGAGGCAAGGAAGTGACAGGTGTAACCCGAGCGCAGGGAAAGCCTCCGCTTAACTCTTTGTACAGCGGATCTGAGCTACAGAAGTCAGCAGAGCAAGACATAGAGGGGATACAGCCAGTGATGGCTCCATGGTCTATCCCTGTCTACAGGTCTATGGTCATAGAGGGGATACAGCCAGTGATGGCTCCATGGTCTATCCCTGTCTACAGGTCTATGGTCATAGAGGGGATACAGCCAGTGATGGCTCCATGGTCTATCCCTGTGTATAGGTCTATGGTCATAGAGGGGACAGAGGGGATACAGCCAGTGATGGCTCATGGTCTATATCTTCTACAGGTCTATGGTCATAGAGGGGTACAGCCCGTGGATGGTCCATGGTCTTATTCCCTGTTACTGGTCTATGGTCATTGAGGGGATACAGCCAGTGATGGCTCATGGTCTATCCTGTCTACGGTATGGTTATAGAGGGGATACAGCCAGTGAGGCTCCATGTTATCCCTGTATTCAGGTCTATGAGTCATTGAGGGGATACGCCAGCTGGTCGGCTCCATGTCGCTATCCCTGTATACGGTCTATGGTCATAGTGGGGATACAGCCAGTGATGGTCCATGGTCCTATCCTGTCTACAGGTTATGGTTTTGAGGGGATACAGCAGTTGATGGCTCCATGGTATATCCTGTCTACAGGTATTGGTCATTGAGGGGATAGAGCAGTGATGTGCGCCATGGTCTATCCCTGTCTCCAGGTCTATGGTCATAGAGGGGTACAGCCAGTGATGGTTCCATGGTCTATCCCTGTCTAAGGTATGGTTTTAGAGTGAGATACAGCCAGTGATGGCTCCATGGTCTATCCCTGTCTAAGGTCTATGGTCATAGAGGGGATACAGCCAGTGTGGACTCCGATGGTTATCCCCTGTTCACAGGCTATAGGTCATAAGGGGATACAGCCAGTGAGGGCTCCATGGTCTATCCCTGTCTACAGGCTATGGTTATAGAGGGGATACAGCCAGTGATGGCTCCATGGTCGATCTGTGTATGGTCCCCCCCCCCACCCCCAATGATCATTGAGGGGATACAGCCAGTGCATGGCTTCCATGGTCTATCCTGTCTACAGGTCTATGGTCATAGAGGGGATACGCAGTGATAAGCTCCAGGTCTATCCCTGTCTACAGGTCAATGGTCATAGAGGGGATACAGCCAGTGATGGCTCCATGGTCTATCCCTGTCTACTGATCTATGGTCATAGAGGGGATACAGCCAGTGATGGCTCAATGGTTCTATCCCTGTCTACAGGCTTATGGTTTTTAGGGGATACAATAGCCAGGATGGCTCCATGTTTATCCCTGTCTACAGAGTCAATGGTATAGAGGGTATACTGCCAGTGATGGCTCCATGGTCTATCCTGGTCTTACAGTCTATGGTCTAGAGGGGGGATACAAACCAGTGATGGCTCCTTGGTCTATCCCTGTCTACAGGCTATGGTTATAGAGGGGATACAGCCAGTGATGGCTCCATGGTCTATGCCTGTGTATAGGTCTATGGTCATAGAGGGGATACAGCCAGTGATGGCTCATGGTCTATCCCTGTCTACAGGTCTAGGGCATAGAGGGGATAACAGCCAGTGATAGCTCATGGTCTATCTGTTTACCGGTATATGGTCATAGAGGGGAGACACCAGTGATGGCTCCATGGTCTATCCCTGTCTACAGGCTATGGTTATAGAGGGGATACAACCAATGATGGCTCCATGTCACATGGTCTATCCCTGTGTATAGGTCTATTGTCAAAGAGGGGATACAGACAGTGATGGCTCATACTGATGCTCAATGGCACATGGTCTATCCCTGTGTATAGGTCTATGATCAAATGTATACTTGGTAGTGACCCCCCCTCTGAGGGGAGGAGATAAATGTATAATTGGTAGTGACCTCCCCCCCCCACAATGAGGGGAGGAGATAAATGTAAAATTAGTATTGCCCCCTCCCCCACTGAGGGAGGAAGATAAAATGTCAAATGTAGTGGACCCCCCCCCCCACACTGTGGGGAGGAGATAAATGTTATAATTTGGTAGTGAACCCCCACTGAGGGGAGGAGATACGATGTCACAATTGGTAGTGACCCCCCCATTGAAGGGATGAAGATCAATGTATATTGGTAGTGACCCCCCCCCACTGAGGGAGGAGATAGATGTATAATTGGTAGTGACCCCCCCTCCCCATGGAGGGGAGGAGATAAATGTATAATTGGTAGTGACACCCCCCCCCCCACACTGAAGGGAGGAGATAATGTGTATTGTAGTGACCCACCATGAATGGGAGGAGATAAATGTATAATTGGTAGGGACCCCCCCCCCACACTGAGGGGAGGAGATAGATGTATAATTGGTAGTGACCCCCCCCCGCACTGAGGAGAGGAGATAGATGTATAATTGGTAGTGACACCCCCACCCCACTGAGGGGAGGAGATAAATGTATAATTGGTAGTGACCCCCCCACTGAGGGGAGGAGATAGATGTATATTTGGTAGTGACCCCCCCACTGAGGGGAGGAGATGAATGTATAATTGGTAGTGACCCCTCACTGAGGGGAGGAGATAGATGTATAATTGGTAGTGATCCCCCCCCTCCCCACTGAGGAGAGGAGATAAATGTATAAGTGGTAGTGTCCTCCCCACTGGGGGGGAATAAATGTATAATGGTAGTGACCCCCACTGACTGGAGGAGATAATCTATAAATGGTAGTGACCCCCCCCTGAGGGGAGGAGCTAGATGAATATTGGTGTTACCTCCCCCACACTGAGGGGAGGAGATAAATATATAGTTGGTAGTGCCCCCCCCCCATTGAGGGGAGGAGATACATGTATAATTGGTAGTGCCCCCCCCCCCACTGAGGGGAGGAGATAAATGTAAAATTGGTAGTGCACCCCCACCTGGGGAGGATGAGGTGAATAAGTGTATAATTGGGAGTGACCCCCCATGTGGGAGGAGATACTGTAAAATGGTAGTGACCTCATGCGGGGAGGAGATAAATGTATAAATTGGTAGTGACCCCCCTCCACTGAGGGGAGGAGATGAATGTATAATTGGTAGTGACCCCTCACTGAGGGGAGGAGATACATGTATAATTGGTAGTGGCCCCCCGCTGAGGGGAGGAGATAGATGTATAATTGGTAGTGACCCCCCTCCACTGAGGGGATGAGCTGTATGTATCAATTGGTAGTGCCCCCTCACTGAGGGAGGAGATCCATGTATACATTGGTAGTGACCACCCACACTGAGGGGAGGAGTAGATGTTTACTATGGTAGTGATCCCCTCCCACTGAGGAGAGGAGATAAATGTATAATTGGCAGTGTCCCTCCCCCACTGAGGGGAGGACAAAAATGTATAATTGGTAGTGACCCCCCCACTGAGGGGAGGAGATAGATGTAAAATTGGTAGTTACCCCCCCCCCCCACTGAGGGGAGGAGATAAATATATAGTTGGTAGTGCCCCCCCCCCCATTGAGGGGAGGAGATACATGTATAATTGGTAGTGACCCCCCCACTGAGGGGAGGAGATAAATGTGTAATTGGTAGTGACCCCCTCCCAACTGAGGGGAGGAGATAAGTGGATAATTGGGAGTGACCCCCCCCCCACTGATGGGAGGAGATAAATGTATAATTGGTAGTGACCCCCCCACTGTGGGGAGGAGATAAATGTATAATTGGTAATGACCCCCCGACTGAGGGGAGGAGATAGATGTGTAATTGGTAGTGACCCCCCCCCTGAGGGGAGGAGAAAAATTTATAATTGGTAGTGACCCCCCCACACTGAGGGGAGGAGATAAATGTATAATTGGTAGTGACCCCCCACGGAGGGGAGGAGATAAATGTATAATTGGTAGTGACCCCCCCACACTGAGGGGAGGAGATAAATGTGTAATTGGTAGTGACCCCCCCCCAACTGAGGGGAGGAGATAAATCTATAATTGGTAGTGACCCCCGCACTGAGGGGAGGAGATAGATGTAAAATTGGTAGTTACCCCCCTCCCCACTGAGGGGAGGAGATAAATATACAGTTGGTAGTGACCCCACCCCCAACTGAGGGGAGGAGATAATGTATCATTGGTAGTGGACCCCCACTGATGGGAGGAGATAGATGTACAATTGGTATGGACCCCCCCCCCATTGAAGGGTTGAGATAAATGTATAATTGGTAGTGACCCCCCCCCACTGAGGGGAGGAGATAGATGTATAATTGGTAGTGACCCCCCCTCCCCATTGAAGGGAGGAGTAAATGTATAATTGTGTGACACCCCCCTCCCCCCCCCCACATGAGGGAGGAGATATATGTGTAATTGTAGGTGACCCCCACTGCAGGGTGGAGATGAATGTTATAATTGGTAGGGACCCCCCCCCCAAACTGAGGGGAGGGATAGTTAAAAAAAATTAAAAAATGTATATTGGTTAGGACCCCACCTCACATGAGGAGAGGAGATAGATGTATAATTGGTAGTGACACCCCCACCCCACTGAGGGGAGGAGATAAATGTATAATTGTAGTGCCCCCATGAGGGGAGGAGATTAGATCTGTAATATTTGGTCGTGGGACCCCATCCACTGAGGGGAGGGGAGATGATGTATAATTCAGGTAGTGACCCTCACTGAGGGGGGGAGATAATGTATAATGGTAGTTCCCCCCACTGAGGGCGAGGAGCTAGATGTATAATTGGTAGTGTCCCCTCCTCCCATGAGGAGAGGAGATAAATGTATAATTGGTAGTGCCCCCCCCCATTGAGGGTGGTGTTACTGTATAATGGTAGTGACCCCCCCCACTGAGGGGGGAGATAACATGTATATTGGTAGTGACCCCCCACCCTGTACTGGAGGAGACTAAATCCTATATTGGTAGTGACCCCCCCACTGAGGGGAGGAGATAGATGTAAAATTGGTAGTTACCCCCCCCCCCACTGAGGGGAGGAGATAAATATATAGTTGGTAGTGCCCCCCCATTGAGGGGAGGGCTAATGTTAATAATTGGTAGTGACCCCCCCCCACTGAGGGGAGGGAGTTAATGTAAAAATTGGTTAGTGAACACCCCAACTGAGGGGAGGAGATATGTGTATAATTGGGAGTGGCCCCCCCCACTGATGGGAGGAGATACATGTATAATTGGTAGTGACCCCCCACTGAGGGGAGGAGATAAATGTATAATTGGTAGTGATCCCCTCCTCCCCACTGAGGGGAGGAGATAAATGTATAATTGGTAGTGACCACCCCACTGAGGGGAGGAGGAAAAAGTCAATGGTAGGGACCCCCCCACACTGAGGGAGGAGCTAAATGTAAATTGGTAGTGACCCCACCGAGGGGAGGAGATAAATGTATAATTGTAGTGACCCCCAAACAAGAGGGGGAGGAGATAAATGTATAATTGGTAGTGACCCCCCACACTGAGGGGAGGAGATCAATGTTCTAAATGGTAGTGACCCCATGAGGGGAGGACGTAGATGTAAAATTGGGTAGTTACACCCCCCCCCCCACTGAGAGGAAGATAATATATAGTGGGCGTGACCCCCACCCCCCATGGGGGAGGCTGATACATGAATATCTGTAGTGACCCCCCCCCACTGAGGGAGGAGATTAAATGTAAATTTGGTAGTGACGCCCCCCCCATGATGGAGGAGATAATGTTAATTGGTATGACCCCCCACGAGGGCGAAAGATAAATGTATCATTGGTAGTGCCCCCCTCTCCCATGAGGGGAGTGATGATGTATATGGTAGTGCCCCCCCCCCAGGAGGGGAGGAGATAGATGTATAATTGGTAGTGTACCCACCCACTGAGGCGGAGATAAACGTATGAATTGGTAGTGACCTCCCTCCCCCACTGAGGGGGAGGAGTAGAGTTATATTAGGAAGAGCCCCCCCCCACTGAGGGAGGAGATGAGATGTTATTGGTAGTGACCCCCCATGAGTGGAGGAGAAAATGTATATTGGAGTAAACCCCCCATGAGGGGATGAGATAGATGTATAATTGCTAGTGACCTGCCTCCCACTGAGGGGAGGAGATAGATGTATAATTGGTATTGACCCCCCACCCACAGAGGGGAGGAGATAGATGTATAAGTGGTAGTGGATACACCCCCCACTCGAGGAGGAGATAGTGTAGTAATTGGTAGTGACACCCCCACCCCCACTGAGGGGGAGGAGATAACTTATAATTGGTAATGACCCCCGATGAGGGTAACGGAGATAGATGTATAATTGGTAGTGACCCCCCCCCCCCACTGAGGAGAGGAGATAGATGTATAATTGGTAGTGACACCCCACCCATGAGGGGAGGAGATAAAGTATATTGGTAGTGCCCCCCCAATGAGCGGAGGAGATAGATGTATATTTGTAAGTGACCCCCTCACTGAGGGGGAGGAGATATATGTATAATTGGTAGAGACCCCCCTGAGCGGGAGGAGGAAAGATGTAAAATTGGTAGTTACCCCCCCCCCCCCACTGAGGGGAGGAGATAAATATATAGTTGGTAGTGCCCCCCCCCACTGAGGGGAGGAGATACATGTATAATTGGTAGTGACCCCCCCCCCCACGGAGGGAGGAGATAAATGCTAATAATTGGTAGTGAACCGCCCAACTGAGGGGAGGTGTTAAGTGTATTATTGGAGTGACCCCCCCCCCCCACTGATGGGGAGGAGATACATGTTATAATTGGTAGTGACCCTCACTGAGGGAGGAGGTAAAATGTATAATTGTGTGATACACCCATGAGGGGAGGAGAAAATTGTATAATTGGTAGTGACCCCCCCACACTGAGGGGTGGAGATAAATTTATAATTGGTAGTGACCCCCCACTGAGGCCCCACGGGAGGAGATAAATGTATAAATGGAGTGACCCCACAGAGGGGAGGGATAAATGTATACATTTGGTAGTGACCCCCCACTAGAGGGGCGGAGGTAAATGTATAATAGGTAGTGACCCCCACTCGAGGGGGAGGAGATAGATGTACCAAATTGGTAGTTACCCCCCCCCCCCACTGAGGGGAGGAGATAACATATTATAGCTTGGGAGTGACCCCCCCCCACACTGAGGGGAGGAGATAAAGTATAATGCGTAGTGACCCCCCCCCCCCACTGAGGGGAGGAGATAATGATAAATTGGTAGTGCCCCCCACTTGATTGGAGGAGATAAATGTATAATTGTTAGTGACCCCCCATTGAGGGGCGAAGCGGATAAATGTATAATGGTAGTGACCTCCCTCTCCCACTGAGGGGAGGAGTAGATGTATTAATTGGTAGTTCCCCCCCCCCCATGAGGGGAGGAGATAGATGTTAAATTGGTAGTCGAACCCCCCCACTGAGGGGAGGAGAATAAACGTATAAATGGTAGTGCCCTCTCCCCACTGAGGGGAGGGATAGATGTATAATTGGTAGTGCACCCCCACTGAGGGGAGGGAGATAGATGTTAATTGGTAGTGACCCCCCACTTCAGGGAGGAGATAATGTATAATGGTAGTAACCCCCCCACTGAGGGGAGGAGATAAATGTATAATTGGTAGTGACCCCCCTCCACTGAGGGGAGGAGATAAATGTATAATTGGTCGTGACTCCCCCCCACTGGAGGGGAGGAGATAGATGTATATTGGTAGTGAACCCCCCCTGAGGGGACGGAGATAAATGTATAATTGGTTGGGACTCCCCCCCCACTGAGGGAGGAGATAGCAGTATAAATTGGTAGTGACCCCCCCCACTGAGGGGAGAAGAGATAGATGTATAATTGTAGTTGACCCCCCCCCGCACTGAGGGGAGGAGATAAATGTATAATTGGTAGTGACCCCCCACTGAGGGGAGGAGATAATGTATAATTGGTAGTGACCCCCCACCCCCCCCCACTGAGAGGAGACGATAAATTATAATTGGTATTGACCCCCCCCACCACTGAGGGGAGGAGGATAAATGTATAATTGGCAGTGGACCCGCCCCCCCACTGAGGGGAGGACGATAGATGTACTAATTGGTAGTGTGAACCCCCCCAACTGAGGGAGGAGATAATTTATAGTGTAGTGACCCCCCCCCACTGAGGGGAGGAGCTAGATGTTATAAATGTAGTGACCCACCCCAACTGAGGGAGGAGATAGATGTATAATGGGAGGTGACCCCCCACACTGATGGGAGGAGATAAATGTATAATTGGCAGTGACCCCCCCACTGAGGGGAGGAGATAGATGTATAATTGGTAGGGACCCCCCTCTGTGGGGAGGCGAGAGATGTATTATTGGTAGTGACCTCCCCTCCCCCACTGAGGGGAGGAGATAGATGTATTATTGGTAGTGACCCCCCCACTGAGGGGAGAAGATAAATGAATAATTGGCAGTGACCTCCCCCCCCCCACTGAGGGGAGGAGATAGATGTATAATTGGTAGTGACCCCCCCCCCCCACTGAGGGGAGGAGATAAATGTATAATTGGTAGTGACCCCCCACTGAGGGAGGAGATAAATGTATAATTGGTAGTGAGCCCCCCCCCCAATGAGGGAAGGTAAATGTATAATGGTAGTGAACCCCCTCCCCACTGAAGGGAGGCATGTATCTGTATAATGGTAGTGGACCGCCTCCCACTGAGGGGAGGAGATAGATGTATAATTGGTAGTGACCTCCCCTCCCCCACTGTGGGGAGGAGATAAACGTATAATTGGTAGTGACCTCCCCTCCCCCACTGAGGGGAGGAGATAGATGTATAATGGTAGTACCCGCTTCACTGAGGGGAGGAGGATAACTGATAAATTGTAGTGGACCCTCCCACTGAGGGGAGGAGAATAAATGTATAACGTGGTAGTGACCTCCCTCCCCCACTGAAGGGAGGAGATAGATGTATATTGGAGTGACCTCCCTCCCCAATGAGGGGGAGGAGATCGATGTTATAACTTGGTAGTGCCCCCCCCTGAGGGGAGGAGATAAATGTATCATTGGTAGTTCCACCCCCCACTGAGGGGAAGAGATAGCTGTATATTGGTAGAGCCCCCCACTGAAGGGAGGAGATAAAATGCATAATTGGTAGTGACCCCCCATGAGGGGAGGGAGATAGATGTATAATTGGTGTGACCCCGCCTCCATTGAGGGGAGGAGACCAATGTATAATTGGTAGTGACCCCATGAGGGGAGGAGATTCAAAGTATAATTGGTAGTGGACCCCCATTGAGGGAGGAGAGAAATGTATAATTGGTAGTGACCCCCCCCACTGAGGGGAGGAGATAAATGTCTAATTGGTAGTGACCCCCCCACTGCGTGGAGTGAGATACATGTTATAATTGGTAGTGACCCCCCCACTGAGGGGAGGAGATAAATATATAGTTGCGTAGTGACCCTCCCCCCCCATGAGGGGAGGAGTTACATGTTAATTGGTAGTGACCCCACCCCAACGAGGGGAGGAGATAATGTTAATGGGGAGTGACCCTCCTCCCCCACTGCATGGAGGAGATAAATGTTAAATGGCAGTGACCCCCCCCCACTGCGGGGAGGAGATAGCTGTATACTTGGTAGTACCCCGCCTCCCACCTGAGGGGAGGGATAGATGTAAAATTGGTAGTGACCGCCCCACTGAGGGAGGAGATAATGTTTAATGGTAGTGACCCCCCCAATGATATGAGGAGATAAATGTTTAATTGGTCGTACTCCCTCCCCACTGCGGGGAGGAGATAGATGTTATTCTTGGTAGTGACCGCTCCCACTGAGGGAGGAGACAAATGATATAATTGGGAAGTGACCCCCCATGGAGGTGGAGGAGATAAATGTATCATCGGTAGTGACCCCCCCCCCCCCACACTGAGGGGAGGAGATAGATGTATAATTGGTAGTGACCCCCCCCCCCCACTGAGGGGAGGAGATAGATGTATAATTGGTAGTGACCCCCCCACGGAGGGGAGGAGTCGACTGTATAAATGGTAGTGACCCCCCCCCCTGCGGGGAGGAGATAACTGTATAATTGGTAGTGACCCCCGTCCCAATGAGGGGAGGAGATAATGTATAAATTGGAAGTGGCCCCCCCATGAGGGAGGGGATAAATGTATAATTGGTAGTGACCCCCCCCCCCCCACTGAGGGGAGGAGATAAATGTATAATTGGTAGTGACCCCCCACTGAGGGGAGGAGATAGATGTATAATTGGTAGTGACCCCCTCAGTGAGGGGAGGAGATACATGTATAATTGGTAGTGGACGCCCCACTGAGGGGAGGTGATAGCTTTATAATTTGTAGTGACCCCCCCCCCCCACACACATTAGGGGAGGAGATAGATGTTATAATGGTAAGTTACCCCCCCCCCCATGTGGGAGGAGATAGATTTTATATTAATTGGTAGTTGACCCCCCACTGAGGGAGGAGATAAATGTTATAATTGGTAGTGACCCCACCCCCCATGAAGGGAGGTGATGATGTATAATTGGTAGTGACCCCCCCACGAGGGAGGAGATGAATGTATATTTAGTAGTGACCCCCCACTGAGGGGAGGAGTAAATGTATAATTGGTAGTGAGGGCCCCCCCCCACTGACGGGGAGGTGATCGATGAATAATTGGTAGTGACCCCCCCATGAGGGGAGGAGATAAATTGTATCATTGGCTCGCTGACCCCCCCCCAAAAAATGAGGGGAGGAGATAGATGTATAATTGGTAGTGACCCCCCCCCCCCCACTGAGGGGAGGAGATAGATGTATATTGGTAGTGCCCCCCTCCCACATGAGGGAGGAGAATACATGTTTACTTGGGGAGTGACCCCCCCCCCAATGAGGGGAGGAGATAAATGTATATAATTGCTAGTGACCCCCCCCCATGAGGAGGAGATAGATGTATACAAATGGTAGTGACCTCCCACTTGAGGGGAGGAGATATTTGTATACTTGGTAGTGACCCCCACCACTGCGGGGAGGTGATAGATGTATAATTGGTAGTGACCCCCCCCACCCCACTGAGGGGGGATGAGATAAATGTATAGTTTTTAGTGACCCCGTACCACTGAGGGGAGGAGATAGATGTATAATTGGTGTGAGCCCCCCCCATACTGAGGGGAGGTGATAGATTTACTAATTTGTAGTGACCCCCCCCCCCCTTCATGAGGGTAGGAGATTGATTATTATTCGGTAGTGACCCCCCCCACTGTGGGAGGAGATAAATGTATATTGGTAGTGACCCCCCTGAGGGAGGAGATAATTGTATAATTGGTAGTGGCCCCCCCCAATGAGGGGATGAGATAGATGTATAATTGGTAGTTCCCCCCCCCCCTCCCACTGAGGGGAGGAGATAGATGTATAATTGGTAGTGACCCCCCCACTGTGGAGAGGAGATAAACGTATAATTGGTAGTGACCTCCCCTCCCCCACTGAGGGGAGGAGATAGATGTATAATTGGTAGTGCCCCCCCCACTGAGGGGAGGAGATAGATGTATAATTGGTAGTAACCCCCCCACTGAGGGGAGGAGATAAATGTATAATTGGAAGTGGGCCCCCCCACTGAGGGGAGGAGATAAATGTATAATTGGAAGTGGGCCCCCCCACTGAGGGGAGGAGATAAATGTATAATTGGTAGTGCCCCCCCCATGCGGGGATGAGATAGATGTATAATTCGGTAGTGAACCAGCCTCCACTGAGGGGAGGAGACAATGTATAATTGGTAGTGACCCCCCACTGAGGGGAGGAGATAAATGTATAATCGATAGTGACCCCCCCCCACACACATTAGGGGAGGAGATTAGATTTATCAATTGGTAGTTACCCCCCCCACTGAGGGAGTCTGATAGATGTATAATTGGTAGTGACCCCCCCACTGAGGGGAGGAGATAAATGTGTAATTGGTAGTGACCCCCGCCCCCACTGAGGGGATGAGATAGATGTATAATTGGTAGTGACCCGCCTCCCGCGGAGGGGAGGAGATAAATGTATAATTGGTAGTGACACCCCCACTGAGGGGAGAAGATAAATGTATAATTGGTAGTGACCTCACCTCCCCCACTGAGGGGAGGAGATAGAGATAGAATTGGTAGTGACCCGCCTCCCACTGAGGGGGGAGGAGATTGATGTATAATTGGTAGTGACCCCCCCACTGAGGGGAGGAGATAAATGTATAATTGGTAGTGACCCCCCCCACTGAGGGGAGGAGATAGATGTATAATTGGTAGTGACCCCCCCCACTGAGGGGAGGAGATAGATGTATAATTGGTAGTGACCCCCCCACTGAGGGGAGGAGATAAATGTATAATTGGTAGTGACACCCCACCAACTGAGGGGAGGAGATAAACGTATAATTGGTAGTGACCCCCGCCCCCCACTGAGGGGAGGAGATAGATGTATAATTGGTAGTGACCTGCCTCCCACTGAGGGGAGGAGATAGATGTATAATTGGTAGTGACCCGCCTCCCACTGAGGGGAGGAGATAGATGTATAATTGGTAGTGCCCCCCCCACTGAGGGGAGGAGATAATGTATAATTGGTAGTGACCCCCCCCCACTGAGGGGAGGAGGGTAAATGTATAATTTTGGGGGGTGACCCCCCTCACTGAGGGGAGGAGATAAATGTATAATTGGTAGTGACCCCCCCACTGAGGGGAGGAGATAAATGTATAATTGGTAGTGACCCCCCCCCACTGAGGGGAGGAGATAAATGTATAATTGGTAGTGACCTCCCCTCCCACTGAGGGGAGGAGATAGATGTATAATTGGTAGTGACCCCCCCCCCTGAGGGAGGAGATAGATGTATAATTGGTAGTGACACCCCCCCACTGATGGGAGGAGATAAATGTATAATTGGCAGTGAACCCCCCCCCACTGAGGGGAGGAGATAGATGTATAATTGGTAGTAACCCGCCTCCCACTGAGGGGAGGAGATAGATGTATAATTGGTAGTGACCCCCCCCCACTGAGGGGAGGAGATAAATGTATAATTGGTAGTGACCCCCTCCCACTGAGGGGAGGAGATAAATGTATAATTGGTAGGGTTACCCCCCCCATCGAGGGAGGAGATAATTATAATTGGTAGTGGGCCCCCCCCCCCACTGAGGGGAGGAGTTAGATGTATAATTTGGGAGTGACCCCCCCCCATGAAGGGAGGAGCAGATGTAAAATGGTAAATGACCCCCCCACTGAGGGGAGGAGGGTAGTGGAAAAATTGGTATGGAAACCCCCCCCCATGAGGGGAGGGAGATAATGTTATAATTGGTAGTTGAACCCCCACTGAGGGGGGGAGATAATGTAAAAATTGGTAGTGACCCCCCAGAGGGGGGAGAAATAAATGTATAATTTGGGAGTGACCCCCCACCACTGAGGGGAGGAGAAAGATGTAATTGGTAAAGGCCCCCCCCCCTGAGGGAGGAGAAATGTATAATTGGTGTGCCCCTGATAAGATAAATGATATACTTGGTAGTGCCCCCCCCTAGGGGAGGAGATAAAAGTTTTTTTTTTTAATTTTTGGTGGACCCCCCCCTCGAGGGGGGAGATTGAAAGGGTGGGAAACCCCCCCCAAAAAGGGGAAGTTTGTGTTTTTGGAATGGGGGGGGGAAAAATTTTTTAAATTTAGTGACCCCGAAGGGGGGGAGATAAATGTTAAAAAATTGGAGACCCCCCCCATGAGGGGGGTAAATGAAAGGTGGACCCCCCCCCCAGAGGGGAGGAATAATGAAAATGGTGGCCCCCCCCCCCCCCCCCCCCCCAAAAAAAATGTAAATTGGGTTTCCCCCCCCACTAGGGAGGAGATAGATGTATAATTGGAGTGACCCCCCCCCCCCACTGGGGGAGGAGATAGATGATAATTGGGTAAAACCCCCCCCCCCATGAGGGGGGAGATAGATTTTAATTGGTAGTGCCCCCCCCCCCCACTGGGGGGAGGGATAGATGAAAATTTGGGGGTGTCTGAGGTGTCGGCTGATTTTTCGATACAGCTGACATTACCTGACTTTACCGGCCTTCTCCCGCTTTTAGGTAACTTTGTGCAGCAATGTAGTGATCTCTGCCTCTGTCATTGGCTGCGCAGTCAAGGAATGACCACATGAAGGCCAACGGTGCAGAGATTGTCAGGGAGACTGTTGCCATGGAAACCCCAAGGAGGTCGGTAAAGATTCTGGGGTTTTTTTTTCGTAAATTTTGCAAATTTGTTTGGAAATCTTTGAGTGAATCCATAAGAACTGAGTCCTGCTGCAGATACTGCGGGAACATCCATAACAAATCTGAGACATTCCCCTGAGATGACAAGCGGCTCCTTCTCATGTGAACACGGCCTGAGGGTCATTTCCACAGCGCAGAAGCTAGAGAGCCACATAGATGAGGCGTTCAGGGCGACATGCAAACAGGGGGTTTTTCCAGGCCAGTTTTTGGGCGCATTAAAAATCAGTGTACAGTGGCCAGGTATACCTTTTTAAAAATTTTAAATGCCCCTAAAAAGGGCGAATCGCGTCAAAAAAGGACTTTGGCAACCGCGAACATAGCGCATACAGCCAACTCCCCGTTTTTGGGGGGGGGGCCCCGCTATTTGGGGTCCCCTCCCGCCCTCCCGGGGATTTGGCATTCCTCCCCCCGCCTGCGGGGCGGGGGGGGGTCCTTTAAATTACCGGGGGCGCAAGAGTAGCGCTGGTCGTCTCTTGCGCCGCGGGACCGCTTACAGGGGGGTGAGCGGCCGCAGGGGCCGTCACCCCCCGCGGTCTCACTGTGCGGGGGGAGGCGGGGAGGGATCCTCCCCCTCCCTTTCCCCCCCCTGTAGTACCGCCGGTGGTGCGCCGTCATACAGTTCAGCGGCGCAGGGGAAGTGACCCGGCTGCGGGGGAGTGACCGCGGGCCTTACTCCCCTTGCGCCCCGGGGAGATGGTCGGGGGGGCCGCGCTGAGGGCCTGGGGAGGTAATGGATTTTATTATTTTATTTTTTTTTAGCTTTAGGGGCTCTACCTGGGTAAAAGAGAGGGGAACACCTGGGAACAAAGGGGGGATCACCCAACAATGGGGGGACTACCCGGCTAACAGATGGGGGGGGCTACCCGTAACAGGGGGGCATACCCGGCAACAGGGGGCACTACCGCAACAAAGGGGGGCCCACCGGTAAAAGATGGGGGCACTACCTGGCTAACGGGGGGCACTACCCGGCAACAAAGGGGGCACTACCTGGCTAAAAGATGGGGGCACTACCTGGAAAAATGGGGGCACTACCTGGCAACAGAGGGGCACTACCCGGCAACAGAGGGGGCACTACTGGAAAAAAGGGGGGATACCCGGGTAACAGATGGGGGGACTACCTGGGTAACGATGGGCACTACCGGAACAGTGGGGGCACTACCTGGCTAACAGATGGGGGGAAACCTGGCAAACATGGGGCACTACCTGGGAACAATGGGGGCACTACCTGGCAAAAAAATGGGGGGATACCTGGGGAACCAATGGGGGCACTACCTGGGAACCCAAAGGGGGCACTAGGCTAACAGATGGGGCACTACTGGCTAACGATGGGGCATATTGGCTAACATGGGGGCATACTTGCTAACGATGGGGCACTACTTGGGGTAAAGATGGGGCACTACCCGGCTAACAGATGGGGCCACCTGGGTAACAGATGGGGCACTACCTGGGAAAAAATGGGGGCCTACCCCAACAATGGGGGCCTACCTGGGAACCCAAAGGGGGCACTACCCCGGCAACAATGGGGGGGACTATGGCAACGTGGGGCACTACCCGGCTAACAAAGGGGGCACTAATTGCTAACAAAAGGGGGGGACCCACCGGCAAAAAAAGGGGGGGGTCTACCCGGTACAAATTTTTGGGTCTACCTGGGACAGAGGGGGGATCTACTTGCTAAAGGGGGCTCTCCACCGTAAGGGGGGAATCCTGTTTTTGGGGGGGACACCCGGGTATAAGGGCTTAATGGCTTTCTTCCCAAAACCCTTATGCAGTTGGTGGAGTGGGTGTGGTTTTTGAAGGCGGGCATACCGACAAGATGGGCGGGCCATGCAAATTTTTGCCGGGCGCCTACGCGCGCCGCCCACTAAACCTGCTTTTTCACTTTCAAAGTTGGAAACCTATGACATGCTATTTTTTTGACATGCAAAAGCACTTTTGCCATATATCTAATTGAATGTCCTTGCAGGCTCCAACACGTGGGAAGAACCACTCAGCCTGTCCGGAAATGGTCACCGTGTCAAAAAGGGTGACGCGAGACAAAGCGCTGCCCGTCATTTCAATGATGCCAACTCATTATCACCCCAATAGACCCCGTACAGTCGGATAAAACTACTCAATTTCAACTACTTCAGAAAAGAGGTGAACGGATATAGGCTGCAACCATCAACCCAAAAGGGGGTCCAATGAGCTGCTTGAGTGATTTACTGATTTATATTTTTTTTTTACGTGTCGGCCGAATAGTTTTTTGTCTTTTTTTAAAAGCAATTTTTTTTTTTGACGGGTACTTTCTTTGTAACCTAGATTTTTCTGTGTGCGTCGTTATTTTATATTTTTAGGGCATTCCCCAGGGCAGGGTTTTTGGGCCGGTTTTTCAGGGGGTTTGGGGGTTTTCCCGAAAATGAGCACAAAAGGGGGCGTAGGGAAAAACCCTGCAGCAGCCCCCAAGCAGGGTTTTTTTCCCCCCCGGAGGTTTTTTTCACCCACCGGACAGAATCGTGCAAGCCAATGTGAACGGGGGGCTTTGCTCCGTCATCAAAAACCCAACCGGATTTGCCCCTTGCCAGGGGGACGCGCCTTACTGAATCACAGTGTGAAGCCGTGAAAACTTTTTTTTTTTCTAGCAATGGAAAAAAACCTTTTCAACTACTTCCCGTATATTTACGTACATTACTTTAACTTTTTTTTTTTAAATTTTTTTTTTAAAAGCATTCCAGAACAACAATAAGATAAAAACAAACATTTAAAATTTACAACGATTAAGGCTACAAAACCCCCAGCCAATTGACAGCCTCTGGATAAACCCCAAAATGCAATGCTTTTCTTTTTTTTCCCCCCTCCCCCTCAACACCCCAAATTTTAAATGTTAAGCAAACAAAGTAAAAACAAATGTAGATTTGGAATAAAATTTTGTAAATAATATTGGAACAAAAGGTTCAAAAATTTGGGGATAGCCTTTGCATTCCCAATTTTTAAAAGATTAAAAAATAAAAATTTTTTTTGAACAAAATTACCCGGGTCTTTTTTTTGCGACTCGTGCCTGTTCCAAAAAACCAAAATAGCCATTCCCAACTGCAACCCGTAACAAGCTTTTTAATAAAATTTTAAACCTGCCATTAGCCGGATTTTTTGGTGTTATATGATCAGGATAAACCAGTCTTTGTCCAAACCTTGTCTGTCCCCGTAAGGGAAAAAAGGCAAAAGTCGCAAACGAAAGAAGATTAACGTATCTTCGGGCCCCGGGGCAAAAGTAAAAAATACATCAATAAAAACATACATCAAAGTGCTCCGTTCCCCAAACCCCACCCCCCCCCCTTGGTCTTAATAAGGTGGGGGTCAGCATGATTCCGCTTTTACCCACCAACCCATCTTTTTTTCATTTTAAGATCGACCCCCCCCCCCCCAAAAAAACCCCAAAAACACCCCCTTCTAAATCGGGGTCCCCCTTTTAATCCCTTTTCCCGGGAACTGTGGTTGGGTAAAGGCCCCTAAGCTCCCTGTATTCTGCGGAAGAAAAGGGAAAAAAAAACCCCCCAGATTTGGGAAAAAAAATTCGATGTGTCTCCTTTTTACAAGGCCTTCCCCAGCCCATTTTCAATATATGGGAAAATTTTTTAAAAAAACATTCGAAAGGGGGGGGAAATTGTTACCAGGGTTTCAAAAAGGGTTTTTTAAACCCCCTCCCGTGTCATATATAGTAGTTTTCTACTCCCCGCCCATGGGGCCCCAAAATGGTATCATATTCAAATAGGGCCCCATGGGGAGTGGAACATAAGTCTCAAGTGCGTTTTTGTGAAAAACTAAAACCGTGCCCAAAAAACCCTGTACCCCCCGGGGGCAACCCATAGACGTGTATATATCGCCCCCAGCTCCCCCCCCCCCTGGAAGCAATCTGCTCTCGAAAAAAACCATGAGGTGGCCCCTGAAGGGTAAGTAAGCCCTGTGATATAACGGGGAGATATCTCCCCCTACCCAAAATTTGCGGCTGTTGGCTATGCCGGATAGGGGGTTGGACCTCCAATAAACTCTCCCCCCCCACTTCGCCAGCGCCAATTTTTGACTCTGAGAAAACAAGTGGGTTTTTGCAGGTTTTTAAAATAGTATCGGCCCCTTTCTGGTGCTCCGGCAAGAATTTGCGTTACTTTATACTTTTCTGTCTCTATAGTCTATCCAATACTCTCCATCTCACCTTCTTCTAGTATCTATGTCTTCCTTCTCTTAATAACACAGTTACTTTTTTCAGCCACACTACAACCCCTTTTCTATTGCATCACCATTATTTACAACACTAAGTTCTCTTCTTTTCCAGCTCCACACATGGCCCTGGTATAAACCGCAATTTTACCGGTCGAGCCAGTTGGTTACTTTGTATTTCCCACCAGCTTGTCACCACCTCATTGGGTACTTTGTATTTCCCACCAGCTTTTCCCACCCTTGGGTACTTTGTATTTTTCCCTCACTTTCTCACCTTTGAAATTTTTAAATTCCCTCACTTGTCCCACCTCTTGGGGATTTGTATTTCCCACCAGCTTGTCACCACCTCATTGGCTACTTTGTATTTCCCATCAGCTTGTCATCACCTCATTGGCTACTTTGTATTTCCCATCAGCTTGTCACCACCTCATTGGCTACCTTGTTTTCCCCCCCCACTTTTCATCACCCTCATGGTTTTTGTATTCCCACCCTTTTCATCAATCATTGGTTTCTTGTATTTTTCCCCCAGCTTGTCATCTCCTCATTGGCTACTTTGTATTTAACGCGTCTTACTCTACCTATCACAGCATGTGCGCTCTCCTCTTTCTCATGGTTTATCCTTGGGGTGCGATAAATAAGCATAAATACCACCTTTTTTTTTTATTTTTTAAAAACCCCCGGGGCTTTTCATTCAAATCGCGGCAATCTTTTCACTCTATCTGTTCTGTTGCTCCGCGCCCCCAATGTGCACTAGCGACGCGCCGACATGTTTATTTGCATTATGGTTTTTAATTTTTCACAATAATTATTTCAAGAAATTTCCTTTTTCCCCAAAAACCCTGTATTATTCCGCACATGATTCCATATTTTTAACTACTGCACACAGCTAATTCTTTTGAGTCTCGCGAGCTTTCCCGCCATTTTGAGAACCCATTCTCCCGATTGGGTAAAGCAAATTCCCGCAGTTTAACCACCAAAATCTCCCCTTTTTTATTATAGTCCCGTATGGTTTTATTTACCCACCCTCTATTTTTTATTGGATTTTGGTATGCTAATGTAAACTGTGACGTTCTTCATTCTGTAACCAATCAAATGCCTTCTGTTATTTTAAAACTGTACCTTTCCCAGTTTTTCTAGTAACACATGTTCTGATGAAGTGCAGGTATTGCGGCATTAAATGCGTCATGTTTGTGTTTTATAGCTTTTAAATTGTGTGAAGGCAAACAGTCTTTTGCACTTTTTATTTTCAAATAAAAGTATTTTATTTACGCTGCCTCATCCCGTTTTTTTTTGGCCCCAAGGGCCCCAAGTGTGGGTCTGGATTTTTTTTCTCCCGATTTCTAAAAAGCAGCAGGAAGGCCATTATAGAGCAGTACTGAGCATGTAGCTATACTCCAGCACTGGGGAGTATAACACTTACAAAAAAGCAGCACATAGAGGGCATTATAGAGCAGACTGAGCTGTAGCTGGACTAAAGCAGGGGGAAACAACCTTTTAGAGCAGCACTTGGGGGCACTATAGAGCAAAATGGCAGTGTAGCTGTGACTCCAGCCTGGAGAGATATAACACTTTCTAGTGCAGCAGCATGGAGGACATTACAGAGCAGTACGAAGTGTAGCTGTGATCCATCACTTCGAGAATAACACTTACTAAAGCACGCAGGAGTACATTATAGAGCAGCATGAGCAGTGTAGCTGTGA